>JAODTK010005442.1:0-184447 GCA_026419785.1 Sclerodactyla briareus | reverse complement strand
AGACAATTATGACAGGTACCTAGGATCGTTGTTACTTTCAACATCGACCTCTTCTCTCGGAAATGGTGGGCGTCCGAAAATTGGAATATTGTGATACTGACTTGAAAAAAATGAATGATGTCCCATGACTTTGTACAGGGTGTCCGCCACAGGTTGTCGGGTTTTTGGCACCCCACCCCCAGACCGAGACTGGCATGTACTTCTCAATAGTAGGGGTGAGAGACAATTATGACAGGTACCTAGGATCGTTGTTACTTTCAACATCGACCTCTTCTCTCGGAAATGGTGGGCGTCCGAAAATTGGAATATTGTCATACTGACTTTAAAAAAAAAAGAATGATGTCCCATTGACTTTGTACAGGGTGTCCGCCACAGGTGTCGGGTTTTTGGCACCCCACCCCCAGACCGAGACTGGCATGTACTTCTCGATAGTAGGGGTGAGAGACAATTATGACAGGTACCTAGGATCGTTGTTACTTTCAACATCGACCTCTTCTCTCGGAAATGGTGGGCGTCCGAAAATGGGAATATTGTGATACTGACTTGAAAAAAATGAATGATGTCCCATTGACTTTGTACAGGGTGTCCGCCACAGGTTGTCGGGTTTTTGGCACCCCACCCCCAGACCGATACTAGTATGTACTTCTCGATTGTAGGGGTGAGAGACAATTATGAAAGGTACCTAGGATCCGTTGTTACTTGTCCCATACTCGACCTGAGAGGCACGTCTCTCGGAACTGGATGGCGTCCGAAAATGGGATATGTCATACTGACTTTAAAAAAAAAAGAATGATGTCCCAGTGACTTTGTACAGGGAGTCCGCCACAGGTTGTCGGGTTTGGGCACCCCACCCCCAGACCAGACTGGGATGTACTTCTCGATAGTAGGGGAGAGAGACAATTTGACGGTTACCTGGATCGTTGTTGACTTTGAACATTCGTACCTCTTCTCTCGGAAATGGTGGCGCCGAAAAATGGGAATATGTCTACTGACTTAAAAAAAAAAGAATGAGGTTCCCTGACTTTGTACAGGGTGTTCCGCCACAGGTTGTCGGGGTTTTGGCACCCACCCCCAGATCGAGACTAGTATGTACTTTTCGATAGTAGGGGTGAGAGACCATTATGACGGTACTAGAAAACAAACAAAAAAATTAAAAAAAGGATTCGTAGTACTTTCAACATCGAACCTCTTATATACGGAAATGATTGGGGCGTCCGAAAATGAAAATCTTGTTAGTACTGACTTAAAAAAAATGAATGATATCCCATTGACTTTGTACAGGGAGTCCGCAACAGGTTGTCGGGTTTTTGCCACCCCACCCCCAGACCGAGAATGGCATGTTACTTCTCGATTGTAGGGGTGAGAGACAATTAGGACAGTACTAGGATCGTTGTACTTTGACCATCGACTCTTTTATCGGAAATGGTGGGCGTCGAAAAATGGGGATATTGTCATACCGACTTAAAAAAAAAATGAATGAGGTCATTGACTTGTACAGGGTGTCCGCAAGGTTTCGGGGTTTGGCACCCACCCCAGCCCCCCCCCCACCCCCCAAAACCCCCCCAACCACACACAACCCCCCCACCAGACCGAGACTGGCATTTACTTCTCGATAGTAGGGGTGAGAAGACAATCTATGACAGTTACCTAGGAGCGTTATTACTTTCAACATCGACCTCTTCTTCGGAAATGAGGGCGATCCGAAAAATTGGAATATTGTCATACTGACATTAAAAAACAGAATGATGTCCCATGACTTTGTACAGGGGTCCGCCACGGGTTGTCGGTTTTGGATCCCCCACCCCCAGACCGAGAATGGCATGTAATTCTCGATAGTAGGGGTGAGAGACAATTGTGACAGGTACCTAGGATCGTTGTTGCTTTAAACATCGACCTCTTTTCTCGGAATAGTGGGCGTCCGGAAAGGGATATTTTGATACGACTTAAAAAATGAAATAATGTCCCATTACTTTGTACAGGGTGTCCGCCACAGGTTGTCGGGTTTTTTGGCGCCCCACCCCCAGACCGAGACTAGTATGTACTCCTCGATAGTAGGGGTGAGACACAATTATGACAGGTACCTGTGTCGTTATTACTTTCAACATCGACCTCTTTTCTCGGAATTGGTGGGCGTCCGGAAATGGGAATATTGTGATACTGACTTAAAAAAAATGGAATGATGTCCATGACTTTGTACAGGATGTCCGCCACAGGTTGTCGGGTTGTTGACCCCACCCCCAGACCGGGACTGGTATGTACTTCTCGATTGTAGGGGTGAGAGACAATTTGACAGGTACCTAGGAGCGTGTACTTTCAACAACGACCTCTTCTCGCGGAAATGATGGCGTCGAAAATGGAAAATTGTCATACTGACTTTAAAAAAAAAAATGATGAGGTCCCATATGACTTTGTACAGGTGTTCCGCCACCAGGTTGTCAGGTTCTGGCATCCACCCCCAGACCGGGACTAGTATGTACTTCTCGATAGAAGGGGTGAGAGACAATTATGACAGGTCCTAGGATCGTTGTACTTTCAACATCGACCTTTTTCGCGGACATGATGGGCGTCCGAAAATGGGAAATTGTCTTACGACTTAAAAAAAAAGAATGTCCCAGTGACTTGTTACACGGGGGTGTCCGCCACAGGTTGTCGGGTTTTGGCCGCCCCACCCCCAGACCGAGCTAGTAGTATGTAATCCTCGATAGTAGGGGTGAGAGACAATTATGACAGGTACCTAGGATCGTTGGTACTTTCAACATCGACCTTTTCTCGGAATTGGTGGGCGTACGAAATGGGAATATTGTGATACTGAACTTTGAAAAAAAATGAATGCATGTCCCATTGACTTTGTACAGGATGGCCGACCACAGGTTGGCGGTTTTGGGCACCCCCAGCCCGAGACTGGTATGTACTTCTCAATAGTAAGGGTGAGAGACAATTATGACAGGTACCTAGGATCGTGTTACTTTCAACATCGACCTCTTCTCTCGGAAATGATGGGGGGGCGTCCGAAAATGGATATTGTCATATTGAACATTAAAAAGAAAAGAATGATGTCCCATGACTTTGTACAGGGTTGTCCGCCACAGGTTGTCGGGTTTTATGCATCCACCCCCAGACCGGACTAGATGTACTGGATAGTAGGGGTGAGAGACAATTATGACAGGTACCTAGGTGTGTTACTTTCAACATCGACCTCTTCTCTCGGAAAGATGGGCGTCGAAAATGGGGTAATATTGTCCATACTGACTTTGAAAAAAAAAGAACTGATGTCCCATTGACTTTGTACAGGGTGTCGCCCACAGGTTGTCGGGTTTTGGCCCCCCACCCCAAGACTGAGACTGCATGTACTTCTCGATAGTAGGGGTGAGAGACAATTGTGACAGGTACTAGGATCGGTTGTTACTTCAACATCGGACCTTTTTATCGGATGGTTGGCGTCGGAAATGGGAATATTGTGCTACTGGATCTGGAAAAAAAATGAATGATGTCCCATTGACTTTGACAGGGTGTCCGCCACAGGTTGTCGGGTTTTTGGATCCCACCCCCAGACCGAGATTTAGTATGTACTTCTCGATACGCCGAGGCGGGACGACCCCCCCCGCCGCCAAGTATGACAGGTGATACCTAGGATCGTTGAATTTAAAACATCGGACCTCTTTCTCGGAATCGGTGGGCGTCCGAAAATGGGAATATTGTGAATATGACTTTGAAAAATGAATGATGTCCCCCATGACTTGTACAGGAGGTCCGCCACAGGTTGTCGGGTTTTGGGCACCCACCCCAGACCGAGGACTGGTATGAACTTCTCGATAGTAGGGGTGGAGAGGAGACAATTATGAAGGTACATAGGATCGTTGTTACTTCAACATCGCCTCTTTTCTCGGAATGGTTTTTGGTGCGGTTACGATAAATTGGAATATTGTGATACTGACATTAAAAAAATGAATTGATGTCCCATCGAATTTGTACAGAGTGTCCGCCACAGGTGTCGGGTTTTTGGCACCCCACCCCAGACCGAGACTGGCCTGTACTTCTCATAGTAGGGTTGAGAGACAATTATGACAGGTACCAGATCGTTGTTACTTTTCAACAGCGCTCTTCTTCGGAAAATGATGGGCGTCCGAAAATGCGCGCAATATTATATACTGACTTTAAAAAAAGAGAATGATGTCCAATGGACTTTGTACAGGGTGTCCTCACACAGGCTGTCGGGGTGTTTGCACCCTACCCCCAGACCGAGACTGGCCTGTACTTCTCGATAGTATGGGTGAGAGACAATTGTGACAGGTAACTAGGATCGTTGTTACTTTCAACACGACCTCTTTTCTCGGAATTAGTGGGCGCCGGAAATGGGAATATGGTGATTACGGACTTGAAAAAAATGAATGATGTCCCATTGACTTTGTACAGGGTGGCGCCACAGGTGGTCGGTGGGGCACCCCACCCCCAGCCCGAGACTAGTATGTACTTCTCAATAGTAAGGGTGAGAGACAATTATGACAGGTACCTAGGTCGTTGTACTTTCAACATCGACCTCTCCTCTTGGAAATGGTGGGCGTCCGAAAATTGGAATATTGTAAACTGACTTTAAAAAAAAAAGAATGATGTCCCATTGACTTTGTACAGGGAGTCCGCCACAGTGGTTAGGTTTGGGCACCCCACCCCCGACCGAGACTGGGATGTCCGTCTCGATAGTAGGGGGGAGAGACAATTATGACAGGTACATAGGATCGTTGTTATTATGAACATCGGACCTCTTCTCTCGAAATGGTGGCGTCCGAAAAGGGAATTCTGTCATAGGACTTTAAACAAAAGATGAGGGCCCATTGACTTTTACAGGGTGTCGCCACAGGTTGTCGGGCTTTTGGCATCCCACCCCAGACCGAGACTAGTCTGTACTTCGCGATAGTAGGGGTGAGAGGACAATTATACAGGTACTAGGATCGTAGTTACTTTTCAACATCGAACCTCTTCTCTCGGAAAAGATGGGCGTCCGAAAATGTAAATATTGTTGAGACTACTTTAAAAAAATGAATGAGGTCCCATTGACTGTACACGGAGTCCGCCACAAGTTTTCGGTTTTTGGCACCCCACCCCCCGACCGAGACTAGTATGTACTTCTCGATAGAAGGGGTGAGAGACAATTATGAACAGTACTAGGATCGTGTTACTTTCCACATCGCACCTCATTCTCTCGGAAATGATGGGCGTCCGAAATGGGAATATTGTGATAACTGACTTTTAAAAAAATGAATGATGGTCCCCATTGACTATGTAAGGGACGTCCGCCACAGGTTGTCGGGTTTTTTGGCACCCCCCCCACCCCCAGACCGGGACTGGCATGTAACTTCTCAATATGTAGGGGTGAGGACAATATGACAGGTACCTAGGATCGTTGTTTTACTTTCACAAATCGACCACCTTTTCTCTCGAATGATGGGCGTCCGAAATGGAATATGTCATAACTGACTTAAAACAACAAAATGAATGATGTCCCATTGACTTTGTACAGGTGTCCGCCCACAGGCTGTCCGGGTTTTCTTCGCATCCCCCCCCGAACCCGGACAGTATGTAACTTCTCGAAGTAAGGTGAGAGACAATTAATGACAGGTCCTAGATCGTGTGTTACTCTTCAACACGACCCTCTTTTCTCGGAAATGATGGCGGCCGAATTGGAATATTGTCATACTGACTTAAAAAAAAAAAAGAATGATGTCCCATTGACTTTGTACAGGTGTCCGCCACAAGTTGTCGGGTTTTTTGGCGCCCCACCCCCAGACCGACTAGTAATATGTACGTCACTACTCCTCGATAGTAGGGGTGGAAGACAATTATGACAGGTACCGATAGGCTCGTGTTACTTTCAACCAATCGACCGGGTCTTTTCTCGAATTGGTGGGGCGTTCCGGAAATTGGAATATTGTGATACTGACTTTTAAAAAAAAGGATGATGTCTCCCATTGACTTTGTACAGGGTTGTCCTCCACAGGTTGTCGGGTTTTTGCCACCCCACCCCCCCAGACCGAGACTAGTTTGTACTTCTCGATAGAGGGGGAGAGACATTATGACAGGTAACTAGGATCCGTTATTACTTTCAACATCGACCTCTTCCTCGGAAATGACTGGCGTCCGAAAATGGAAATATGTGAACTACTTGAAAAACAAAATAAATGATGTCCCATTGACTTTGTACAGGGTGTCCCTCCGCCACAGGTTTGTCGGTTTTGCTGCATCCCACCCCCAGACCGAGACTAGTATTACTTCTCGATAGTAGGGGTGAGAGATAATTATGACAGGTACCTAGGAATCGTTGATACCTTCAACATCGACCTCTTTCTCTCGGAAATGAATGGCGTTCGAAAATGGGAATTTGTCATACACCTTGAAAAAAAAGGATAGGTGGATGTCCCATTGACTTTGACAGGGGTCCGCCACAGGTTGTCGGGTTTTTGGCACCCACCCCCAGACCGAGACGGGCATGTACTATCTCGATAGTAGGGTGAGAGACACAATTGTGACGTACCTAGGATCGTTTGATACCTTCAACATCGACCTCTTTTCTCGAATTGGTGGGCGTCCCGGAAAATTGGAATATTGTGATACTGACATTAAAAAAAATAATATGTCCCATTGACTTTGTAAGGGGTGTCCGCCACAGGTTGTCGGGTTGTTTTGGCACCCCAACCCCAGACCGAGATAAGTATGTACTTCTCGATAGAAGGGGTGAGAGACAATTATGACAGGTACCTCGGATCGTTGTTACTTACAACATCGACCTCTTTTCTCTCGGGAATGGTGGGCGTCCGAAAATGGTAATATTGTGATACTGACTTTAAAAAAAAATGAATGATTCCCTGACTTTGTACGGGTGTCCCGCCACATGTGGTCGGGTTTTTGGCAGCCCATCCCCAGACCGAGACTGGAATATACTTCTCGATAGTAGGGGTGAGACACAATTATGACAGGTACCTAGGATCGTGTTACTTTCAACATCGACCTCTTTTCTCGTAATTGGTTGGGCGTCCGGAAATGGGAATTTGTTAATACTGACTTGAAAACAAAGAATGATAGTCCCATTGACTTTGTACGGATGTCCGCCACAGTGTTGTCGGTTTTTGGCAATCCACCCCCAGCCCGAGACTGGTATGTACTTCTCGATTGTAGGGGTGAGAGACAATTATTGACAGGCATCACCTAGGATCGTTTGGTTCTACGTTCAACCTCGACCCCTCTTCTCTCGGAAATTCTGGGCGTCCGAAAATGAATATTGTCATAACTGACTTTAAAAAAATGAATGAATGTCCCTTGACTTGGTACAGTGTCCGCCACAGTTTGTCGGGTTTCTGGCACTCCACCCCCAGACCGAGACTGTCATTAACTTCTCGTAGTATGGAATGAGAGACACTTATTACAATGCACCTAGGATCGTTGTTACGTTCAACATCGACCTCTTCCTCTCGACTGATGGGCGTCCGAAAATTGGAATATTGTCATACTGACTTTGAAAAGAAAAATAATGATGTCCCTGACTTTGTACAGTGTGTCCGCCACATGTTTTCGGTTTTTTTTGGCACCCACCCCCCGACCGCGACTGGCATGTACCTCTCGATAGTAGGGGTGGAGGACAATTGTGACGGTACCTAGGATCGTGTTACTTTCAACAATCGACCCACTCTTTTCTCGGAATCTGGTGGGCGTCCGGAAATGGGAATATTGTGATACTGACTTAAAAAAATGAATGATTCCCTGACTTTGTACAGGATGCCCGCCACAGGTTGTCGGTTTTTTGGCACCCCACGCCCATCACGAGATTAGTATGTACTTTCTTCGATAGTAGGGGTGAGAGCCAAATTTGACAGGTCCCATAGGATCGTTGTTATTTAAACATGACGGCACTTTCTCTCGGAATCGGTGGGCGTCCGAAATGGGAATATTGTTGATACTGCTCACTTGAAAAAAATGAATGATTTCCCAGTGAGAACTTTGTACAGGGGGTCCGCCAACAGGTTGTCGGTTTTGGCACCCCACCCCAGACCGAGACTGGCCTGTACTTCTCGATAGGAGGGGCGATAAGACAATCTAATGACAGGTACCTAGTATCGTTGTTAATTTCAACATCGCCCCTTTTTTCGGAATTGGTGGGCGTCCGAAAACAGGAATATTGTGATGCCTGGACTTTGGAAACACAATTAACGATCCCATTGACTTTGTACAGGGTGTCCGCCACAGGTTGTCTGGTTTTTGGCACCCCACTCCCAGACCGAGACTAGTATGTACTGCTCGTAGTAGGCGGCGAGACTACAATGGTGACAGGTACCTAGATTCGTTTTTCCTTTCAACACAACATCGACCCTTTTTTCTCGAATTGGTGGAGCGTCCGGAAATGGGAATATTTTGATACTGACTTTAAAAAAAATGACTGAATGTCCCCATTGCCTTTGTAAGGGGTGTCCGCCACAGGTTGTCCGGTTTTCGGCGCCCCACCACCCAGACCGAGACAGTTATGTACCCTCGATTGTAGGGGTGAGAGACAATTATAACAGGTACCTAGGATCGTTGTTACTACTTTTCAACACGACCTCTTTTCTCGGCACATTGGTGGGCGTCTCCGGAAATGGGGGAAAAAAAAAAAAATAGTTGTGGACTACCTGACTTTGAAAAAATGACATGTCCCCCATTCACTTTGTGATAAACAGGGTGTCCGCCACAGGTTTTCGGGTTTTGGCACCCCACCCTCAGGCCGAGACTAGTATGTACTTCTCGATAGTAGGGGTGAGAGATAATTATGACAGGTACCTAGGATCGTTGTTTACCTTCAACATCGACCTCTTTCTCGGAAATGATGGGGGGGGCGTCCGAAATGGGGGTGGAATATTGTCCACTACTGGACTTTAAAAAAAAAGAATGATGTCCCATTGACTTGTACAGGGTGTCCCCGCCACAGGTTGTCGGGGTTTTGGCGCCCCACCCCATAAAACGAGACTATATATGTCTCCGGCGAGTAGGGGTGAGAGACAATATGACAGGTACCTAGGATCGTTGTTACTTTCTCAACTCGACCTCTTTTCTCAATGTGGTGTCGTCCGGAAAAGGGGAATATGTGATACTGACTTCTAAAAAACTAATGATGTCCCCACTTGACTTTGTACAGGATGTCCGGCACAGGTTGTCGGGTTTTTTGGCACCCCCAACCCCAGACCGGGACTGGCAGTACTTCTCGATAGAAGGGGTGAGAGACAATTATGACAGGTATCCAGGATCGTTTGTTACTTTCACAACATCGACCCCTTCTCTACGGAAATGAATGGGCAGTCCGAAAATGGACATATGTCATACTGACTGTGAAAAAAAATAAATTATGTCCCATTGACTTTGTACAGGATGTCCCGCCACAGTTTCGGGTTTTTGGCACACCCCCCCCCCCAGACCGGGACTGGCATGTACTATCTCAATAGTTGGGTAAGAGACAATTAATGACAGGATACTTAGGAATCCGTTGTTACTTTCAACATGACATCTTCTCTCGAAATATGGGCGTCCGAAAATTGGAATATTGTCATACTGACTTTAAAAAAAAAGCATGATGTCACCATTGCTTTGTAACATGGTTGTCCGCACAGGTTGTCCCGGGTTTTTGGCAATCCACCCCCAGCCCGAGACTAGTATGTACTTCTCTATAGTAGGGGTGAGACACAATTGTGGCATGTACCTAGGATAGTTTGTTACTTTCAACCTCGACCTCTTTTCTCGGATTGGTGGCGTCCGGAAATGGAATATTGTGATCCTGAACTTAAAAAAAATGAATGATTCCCTGACTTTGTAAAAAAAAAAAAAAACAGGGTGTCCGCCACAGGTTTCTGGGTTTGTGGCACCCAACCCCAGACCGAGATTAGTAATGTACTTCTCGATAGTGGGGGTGAGAGACAATTATGATAGGTATCATAGGATCGTTTTAATTTAAACTCGACTCTTTTCTCTCGGAATCGGTGGGCGTCCGAAAATGGAATATTTGATACTGGAACGTTGAAAAAAATGAAATGATGTCCCATTTGACTTTGTACAGGGTGTCCGCCACAGGGTTTCGGGTTTTTGGCACCCTACCCCCAGACCGAGACTGGAATATACTTCTCGATAGTAGGGTTGAGAGACAATTATGACAGATACTTAGAATCGTTGTTACTTCAAAACATCGACCCCTCTTTTCTTTTTCTCGGAAATTGGGGGGGCGTCCGCAAATGGGGCCCATAATTTGTGATACTGACTTTTAAAAAAATGATGATGTCCCCATCGCTTTGTACAGCGGTGTCGCCACGGTTGTCGGTTTTTGGCACCCACCCCGCAGACCGAGACTGCAATGTACTTCTCGTAGTAGGGGTGAGAGAAATTATGACAGGTAACCTAGGAATCGTTGTTTACTTTGAATGAACCGCGACCTCGTCTCTCCGGAATGATGGGCGTCCGAAAATCGGAATATTGTCATACTGACATTAAAAAAAATATGATGTCCCATTGACTTTGTAAGGGGTGTCCGCCACAGGTTGTCGGGTTTTGGCACCCCACCCCCAGACCGAACTGGCAGTACTTCTCGATAGGTAGGGGCGAGAGACATTATGCAGGTTACCTAGTATCGTTTTGTTAATTTCAAACAATCGACCATCTTTTCTCCGAATTGGTGGGCGTCCGAACATGGGAATATTGTGATGCTGACTTTGAAAAATGAATGATGTCCCATTGACTTTGTCACAGTGTGTCCCAGCCACAGGTTTGTCGGTTTTTTGGCACCCCACCACCCAGAAAAAAAAAAAAAGGAAACCGAGGATTAGTATGTACTCCTCATAGTAGGGGGTGAGAAGACAATTAGACAGGTACCTATTATCGTTGTTACTTTCACATCGACCTCTTCTCTTGGAAATGGTGGGCGTCCGAAAATTGGAATATTGTCATACTGACTTGGGAAAAAATGAATGATGTCCGCCATTGACTTGTTCAGGGTGTCCGCCCAGGTTGTCGGGTTTTTGGCAGCCGCACCCCACCCCCAGTCCGAGAACTGAAATGACTTCTTGATAATCGGGGTAGAAGACAATTATGCCAGTTACCTAGCAGCGTTGTACTTCAAACGTCGCCCTCTCTTCACGGAATTGATGGGCGTCCGAAAATAGAAATATTGCCAAATTGCCTTGTGGACTTGTAGTTCTACAGGATTTGCCCCTATACAGGATTTGACGTGTTGCAGTCAAGGATTTGACCATCTACAAGCGCTTTGACCTCTACTGGGTCATTGCCATACATAAAGGGCCGTTCACACTTGTGCGATAACGATACGATACGATACGATAAATTTATCGGACGTGAGTTAAAAAGTGTTATTTTCAATAGGAGTGTTCACACCTGTGCGATACGTTACGATACGATACGATACGATACGATACGATAAATTTATCGGACGTCGAGTTGAAAATATTTTAACTTTAGCGTACGTGAATTTATCGGATGGATAAATTGCGCAATGCAGTGATAAACTTGCGCAATTCTGCAAAGTATGGAACGCCAACAGGCCTACTGGGGGGAAGTTTATTAGCTGTAAGAGTGGGTTTAGTGGATAAATCAGGGGTTTTGGATGACTGTTTGGGTAGTGCAAGTATCCGTGAAGACATTGTCATCTGAATGACGCTTCTCGCCCTATTTGCCGTCATGCACGGGACCTTCGGAACCATTATTTCCATTCGAATCCATGAGGCCCTCCCCAGATACGATAGTAGCGTGACCAGTGAGTAAGTGGAGGTCATTTTTGTGCCGCGCCACAAAGTATCAATGTGAACATGCAAGGCAAGGAGATATGCGGTTGGTAGTGAGTGGCCTGGGAGAGGGTGTTGTGGCTGTTTGAGAGGAACAGGGTAGGAGAGTTTTTCCAGAGGGTCTCGATCCACAGCCTGTCGTATTGACGGAAACGTCACCCTTACCTCATGTTAAGGAAGAGGCGGGAATAGAAACGGTAGTGGCAACGGAAATAAGCTATAGGGGGGGGGGGTTATGGTCGATTTAACGCCAAGTTAATTATGTTTTGTAGATCAGTGAGAAAAGCAGCAAGGTACACAGGTGGAGCCGTAGGCATTATTTTTACATGCATGTTCTGAGCAGAGTAACCAAGCTCAAATTTCAGCTCAATTGGCTGAATTGACTGAGTGCCTTCTTGGCTACCTCACTTCGCCGTATTATTGGATACCGATGCTAATTAAGACTGGTGTCTAACGAGAGGGAAGGCGGGGATGGTGAGGTAAGCTGTCTGATTCTTGATCGTTAATTGCGCTTCTCCACGCCTCTACAATTACTGAAAAGACACAAGCTTCGAATTGCTTTGAACTCAAAAACTCAAAAACTCTGCCGACCAGGCTATTCCACCGCCTGAAGCGACAAAAAGGGAAACCTGTGCTTCTCTCAACTAAAATCACACTACTTTCTCCGTAATGTTAGGCGCCGAGACGTCCGATAAATTTATCGTACGACATTTTTATCGCATGAACGTGTGACACTCCATCCGATAAATTTATCGTATCGTATCGTATCGTATCGTATCGTATCGCACAAGTGTGAACCGCCTTAATAAACGCAGAGAGTCACGTGATATTAGGTTGACCCGACTGATATGGTCGTGTGGCCAGTTACGATGTGCTGTGAATGTCCACTCCGCAAAATGCGCAAATTACACTTATTATTATTATTAATATTATCATTATTATTATCTCATTAAATTATTATTCATCTTTCCGCTACTCATTTCGATAATTGTAGAGTCAAATGTAGGTAAATAAATATAAACATTTATCCCAGAAATACTCGAGAATCTCGCGAAATTTACTGAATAAAGTAACATGGAGCTACTTTTAAATGAATTCAAACATGGTACAGTGCAACGTTTTGCCCTAATATTCACACTCAACCAGAATGCAATGCATCCATACTCGCGATGAAATGGATGATTGTGTGCTATATCCAATCTTGATTTGTTTTTTAACATGTGACCTGAGTGTGCAGGAAACAGTTATGCTGTGGTTTTAGGAGGTTTTAGGCTCGCCCTCAGATGTCCTTATACCAGATCTGCAACTCTGCATTAACTAGGTCTACTTATGGTTTACAAAGGTTTTTAGTCTTTGACCTCTGTTTAACTCAAGTTCATTTCCTACATATTGAAACCTTTTCTCCCATTTACTGATCCACTGACTTCGCCAGCCCGACAACCAAGTTCTCCAAGGTCCTTGCACGCACACAGAAAATTCAGCTGACTCACAATTTGTAAACTGCATATTTCTCAACTAGTTTACATCACTTTAACAAAAAGTACATTAAACTGAGGGGAAAAGGTTTCTCTTTCAGGAACTTATGTTAATAGTTTCTCCATGAAAAATGGGATTTCTGGTTCAAATGAGTCATATTAGACGGACCAGTCTGAAATTCAAGTCCCCATTACCTACAAGGTGGGCCACTCTAGGGGAGCCAAATGGGGGTTCATGCACACAAAGTTTAAAGAATATACTTTTTTCCTTCCAAACGCTGAAATGACGGAGGTGAATGCGTGGTAAAAACTGGTACGAGTTTTTACGCACAACAGAGTGAGAGTTTTATCTTTTCACTGCCGCGTGAACTTAAGAGAGGGGATGAAGGGTTCTCGTCTCGAGTTAAGAAGTAAGTGAAATAGAAATAAAACAGAAATCGTTGAAGTTACACAGTAATTAGCTCAAATGCCATTTTGGAAGTTTAAAAGTACGGGGGATAATTAAGAAAAGAAATATACATTTATGTATAAACAGAAGAACACAGTATCTTCCCAATGCTGTTGGAGTGAACCTAGTTGGTAGCATTCTTGTTAAGTATCCGAAACCATTTGGAGAAAGGTAAGGTAAAAAAGAGGGTTTTATTTAGCTCTTTTGTGAATTTCAGGTCGAAGTGCACTTCCGGAGCGCGGTTCAAAAAGGTTTCAATATGTTCCCCAAAACAATTTTTACAACGATACATACTAACATTATACAATAGAAAAATCAGAAATGGAGTATCGGCTTAATAACGTACAATGAGGAAGTAGAGGAACCAAAATAGGGGAAACCTTTCTAGTATGGCACCTCCGTGAATACAGCATAAAACTTACCAGAAACGTAAATGGTTGTGGTTTTTGGAGAGGGGGAGGGGGAAAGAAGTAGACTTGATAACCATTTAGCATGAGTTGTTGCGTTCAAGTGTGGTATTAGTGTATGTTCCAGAAGGGATATTTTAAGTTTCTCTTGAAAGACTTAGAGTGTGCGAATTTTTTAATGCAAGTGGCAGCGAATTCCAGAAAAGAACCCCGATACTACGTATTTGGGAATTGTCCACGAACAGTCCGGGGTGTATGGTGACGAAGCCGCGAGCGAATGGCGATTGCGAGTGTTAGAATAAGGAGATCTAGAATGTGTGTCACATAAAAAAAAATAAATGAATCAGGGCAATGTCGTGGTGAATGAAGGAAATTATATAGGACACATTCCGAGTTGGTGATTGTATAAATCGGAAATAGTCAAAATCCCTCTAAAATACTGAAATAAGCCTAGCATTGGTCCATATTGGCACGTTCAAAATATTTCAGGACAATTCTTTTTTGTAATTATTACATTTCCAAGAGTTGATTTTGTGTATTGCCCCACCAATAGGAGGCTTAAGAAGATAAGGGAAGTTAGATACTAGGGTGTTACATTCAGTTATATAGCATTAGGAGAAACAGTTTTAGGCAGGAAAAGTCTTAAGGGGAACTCCAGCACGATGATCTTTTCCCTACTTTTCTGCATTCTTTTCAAAAACAATTCCCTCCGTATTTTGAGCGCTCCGAAACGACCCCCTCCAAGATCAGAACACGAGTTTCAAACTTCCCGCCTTGGCTATTGCGCCATAACACAGCGATACTGTGCACAGCGCCATCTTAGGTGGACATTGAGGATCAATCGGCGACCCAGATTGCTATTTATAACCGAATACCACAATAACAATGTTATACCGCCCAACTATGAACTGTATTTGATCCGTCAGTCTACGTTTAGAGGCCTCATTGAAACAATCAATATTTTATAATCTGTAACTACTCCTACCTTTTCTAAAGTAGCATTTTCACCCCAAGTTCTTGTCGAAAATTTCGAACAACTGATCTGGATTTTGCCGACATAAATCATCTGACCAAAACAAGCAAGTTCACCATGATTAAAATGACAATCAGATTATGCGCCTTCTACGACGATGTAATTGGATTATTTGTTACAGGGGAATCCCACATAGACTTGACTCAAATGGGCATTCTCTAATGACTTTGGTGTAACGTCGGATCGAAGCGCGTGGGCATTGTTGGCGAGGAGTGTGTGGGACCAATTGATGCTTCTGGTGATATTGTCTAATCGGTTGTAGGCCATAACTTTCACTAAATTAGTTGTGAGACTCCCCACAGGTGAATATGCATACAATTTGTTCTCAATAACAGTATTCTTTGCCTTGAAAGAATTTGATATGGAACTCACGTAAGTAAGCATACGATCGCACCACGACTGGAGCTATGGGGGATTGCGTCGTGACTTCGTCCGTCATTGGGGGATATTTGAAGTTGTGCAATTAATGGCGCTGTGGCACTGTACCGCGCTGTGTTATGACTATGTAACCAAGGACGAGACTTTGAATTCACTGTGTGTGACAATTATCAGGAGGTCTTCCAAGTCCATCAAAACACCTTTAGGAATGTCTTAAAAATATGTAGAAATGCAAGGAAACATACATCGTGCCTGGAGTTCCCTTTAAGTCTAAAATAACACCAGTTGACTAGACAATTTGTTATTTACGTGCCTTACGCTGTTCTTTCCAATTTACGCTTCGTCTAATCGTGATCCCCCAGAAAAAACTGTACTCGGTGAAGCTGTTGTTGCATGCCCGTTTGATTGAAGTGAGAACGACTTTAATGTAATTCGTATCTGGAAGTTTGCTATCAAAAACCATGAACTTCGCTTTTAGTACATTCAGCTGTCCTTGACACTCAGATGTCCTGGGGCCCGGATACCCAGAAAGGGTCCAAACTCGAATGTCGGGATACGAACCTTCCACTGCATTGCATTCCGCAGCAATAGTGTTACAACCTGAAGTATACTAAACTCACTAAGCTTTGAGAAGAAAAGAAAATCCAGCAAACCGTTAACTCGAAATTCATCGGGGATGATAGTAGAACCTATTTACCAAGTTTCCGTTTTTGGGGGAAAATCCGACAAATTTTGAAAAGTTGCTATTTACCTATTTTGGCTGGAAGGAAATCGTGTCAGTTCATGTATGTCAGAATGTGTAAGGGAAATTTAAATTCTTCCGTAGATGGATGGCGAAGGAGTTTCGTTTTCTATTTTTGCGGTCCAAAAGAGTTACCGTAGGTTTTGTTTGTATATACAAAGGAAAGGGCAAACACTGCGCGGAGGCGAGTTACGTAATCAGCGTCGTGTTGCGTAATTGTTTTAGAGTGAAAGTGTAAGTTAGGAATTACTTAACTGTCGCCTGTATAGCGTCAGTGCATAGTAAGGGCCGATTAGCGCAGGCATCTTGCATTGTCTATGGAGCTGCACCCAGGGGAAATTGGTGATTGGCATGTACAGTTCGTCACAAACCTCTTTTCAGACGCGTCTTGTAAAAAACCGGTGTGGCGGCGTTCGTTTTTTGCAACAGCTAGTAAGCTGCCTAAGTGCCATAATTACTTCAAGGGTTATATTATCTCTGAGCAAGGGCGTCAGATGTATAGCGAAAGGTAGATTTAGAGAATTTAGGCGGAGTTACAGCCTGGTGTTTTGACGCCGACGGCTTGTCGAGACCGGTTTCCTGTGATACGTCAAAAAGCCCATTTTGCATCTAAGTGGTGAGTTATCTTTATTCCATTTCCCAAGGAATTGTGAAGTATTGTAACATGCCTCCATGCTGGTTTGTATGTTGTGTGTAAGGTGTGCTCTTGGGTATTTAGATTGGGGTGTAGTAATCACCGCCTTCTTCCGCATGTTTCCCCAGTGGTAGTTTTGCCATCTTCCCGCTAGTTGATTAGTCTCGGATTAGGGTCCGTTGTGATTCGAGTCGACAGACTGATTCGCCGCGTCTTGTATAATTAGGTGAATTTAAGAAGTCATTAATAGTCTGCATTAGTATGTATCGTAAGTTTAGCTCATCGAGTGGTTGTGTCACAGAGTAGTAACGTCGTTAGTACTGCTCTCGTTGCTGTTGCTGGTCGAATAGGTTCCTTTGCTAGGACGTTAATTGTAAATTATTCAGCATTTATAGTATTACTTTGGTGTAATTTTGACAAGTCCCAACATCGTTATTGTTGTCAATGTTTGTTTTTTTTTTCTTTTTTACAAGGCTTTTAGCTTTGGGCTGGGACACGGGTGACGTCGCTTACTTGACGTCTGGTCTCCGTTCCATGTTCCGGTCTGGCAGATGGGTGAACCAGATGGTATCTGCTATCCTCGGAGTCTTTTAACTTTGGGCTGGGACACGGGTGACGACGTCGCTTACTTGACGGCTGGTCGCTGTTCCGTGTTCAGGTCTGGCAGATGGGTGGACCAGATGGTATCCGTTATCCTCGGAGGTTTGGAACCCGTATCACCCAATACAGTTGACTTTGAACTCTACGGTATTCTTCCCAATTGATAGTATCCAGAAAACCGAATTCCATTAGACTACACAAATATATATTTTAGCGAAGAGTGTGATTTTTACTGGATGCGTGTTACAAAAACGTCGAACTGTACTTAGATAATGCAATAATCACAGATGAACTATACTTACTATAAGAGGAAATACGTGGGTTAATTACTCGCCGTGGAATTTCATAATTAAGAGAATGTTTCAAGGGTTGCACTAATTTAAGATAGAATTTAAATTAACCGTAATGGAACGATAACAATTTAATAATAATTGCAATATTAATTGAGTACATGAGAGCGACGTATATTTTTAGCATATTAAGGTTATTTTGAATGTATTATATTTGTAAAGTTTCCGGATGCATCACTATATATATTTAATTCGTTGATTGAGTTAAGAGGAAAGAGAAAATATTTTGCATTGTTGTTTTTGTGGTACGTTGTACAGAAGGGCACTAGTACACGAGAGAGAAAGGGTAGACACCATTTCCAAAGTGTATATTTTTTTTTCCGTACCCCGTGACAATGTACATTCCATAGTTGTCATAACCCACCGAGCTGCAGAACCATCGCATCTTCCGATTAAATATTGAAAACGATCTTCCGGTCCAATTTTCAACTAAGGTGAACAAGATTTGGGTCATTTAGCCGTAATATGCCTGCGAATCATTAATGACAAAACTTCACAATGCCCTTCCCCATAAAATGTCAGCATTATAGCATTCAGTTTTCAGAATTCCCGACACCATCAAAAAAGCAGTTTTAATCGAATAAATATGATGTCCAATTTTTCTTCAATTGGAATCCTTATTTGACGCGCGTTTTTTAATCAGCCAATTTAAATCAGATACCTTCACACATTCATACGAGCGCAAAAAATCATCAAGTACCAAAATCATGCAAGTACTAATCTAGGCAACCAGCAGTCACCTAGCTCACTTTGCACGGACATGTGTACTGAGCGAGTGCAAACAATAGTACGCCGATGCCTTTGTATTGGAAAAATTGTTCTTCTGCTAGCCTGCGGCAGCCAGAAGCCTTTTGTACAGTAAAAATTTATTCCGATTTTTTTCCAGTCACAAGTCTTTAGGAATATATTAAATTTTACCAGAAGGTCTAGCCATCTTTCCTCGATCTCAAAACTTGGATGATCACTGTCTAATTTGGCTAGAATGCTAAGGCTAAATCTGTTTTCAAGTAAAAATCACTGATCCAAATGAGCACCCATCTTGACTAGACATCGCTTGGCGGGTTAACCGCCAACATGTATATCCCCACTTTTAAACAATGGGAATGGCCCCGAGGCTGGTTATTTGGAAATTTAGATATCAATGGACGACAAGCAAGTTTGACATCATGTGACCAGTGACCCTGAATTTATATATCAAAAGGACGACAAGCAAGTTTGACATCATGTGACCAGTGACCTTGAAATGTTTTGTTTTTCCCCAGACGTACTAGTAGTTCACATCTACGAATATCCCCTTGACTTGAGTCCAACGAAGTTTGAAATATCGCAAAAACCTTGACCTCTAGTGACCGTGGAATCATCAACATGCTTTTCGGGCTAATTTGACTTCGGTGACCTTGTGGGGGAAAATTGATAATAATTGCATTTCATTTCGGAAACATTTTGAAGGTGGTCATGGATGAATATCTAAGGAATGCAGGTAACCGATAACGTGAAGTTTAGTTGACCCCTGTAAGCCAGACACCACAGGTCATATAGGGGGGCACACACTATAACACACTAAATGCTATATTCACTTGAATACCACGAAGAGGTTATGTTCCTCTGCCAAATACGAACGTTGAAAATATTGCATGTGCAATCGAGCAGCTCTTTTTTTTTGGGGGGGGGGGGAATTAAAGCCAATCTTGAAATCGAATTACAGATAGATATGTTCTAAAGCTAATTAGTGAACCTCGAGCCGAATATTAACTAAATTGAAAAAAATCTTGTACCTTTATTTCCAAATTTTAAGCCAGCGAATTTTGTCGAACGTAAATGTGGTGCCTGGCTTACTCAAGCCTGCAGCTGCGCTGCAAATTTTGTACAGTTCAGCTCACTGTTCTTGAGAAAAAAAAATCAACTCAGTATATTATCGAGTTGTTAGGTGCCCTGCTGATATATAAAAACAATTATTAGGAGATTTGAAGAGATCTTTTCCCGATACTATTGAGTATCATATCAATCATAAAATAATCAAGTGAATTTTGGGGTCATATTGGAATATCTTCCATTCCGTTGCTCAAGTATACTAAACAACAACTTACGCAGCCAGCTGATCGAAAACCGGGATACCAAATTTCGTGCAAATATTGATCCATGACAGCCCCCATTCGTGTAAATCGGCCAAAATGCCATCCAAGATTTACCTAGGCCGTACATGTGTGCCAAGTTTCAAATCAATCGGATAAGCGTTAAAGACTTATTGCGCTAACACGAAAATTCCGGCGACGGACCCGAATGTGAACGCGGCGGTTACGGCGAAGGCACAACCATATATCTCCGAAGTGGGGGTATGATTATTTGGGTCAGGGTGGGGAGGCTGCACCAATCCGAGCGTCCAGCTATTATTGTACACATTGATAACAATGTCCATAGGTCGTCGCTTAAATTCGGCAAATTTGATCTCCGATGACCTTCAAATGAACTGCACATTATTGTCAAAAGTAGGCACTAACCCGATAAGCACAGTTCGACCAACGCAACAGTATGCGTACAAGGCAACGCCATGAGTGAGGGCCCAACAATGTTGAGAAGAAAATGAGTGAGAAGAAAAAAAGGAAAAAATTACGGTGCGAAGAGTGAACTTCGCCGATGCTGCTCTTCTTTGAGTGTTGTAGATGATTGTACAATCACAATACTCGAGCTTGTGGCTTCAGGAATTTAGCCGGGCTTATAATGCTGATGTGAATTCCAAATACATCAACAGTATTGTGAGAGCGTCTCCGTTTACTGAACATGTGTTCAAACATGAGAACGACTGGCGTGAGACTACTAGTTTGCCGAGACGGCCACAATACAAACGATTCCCCCACAATCCGCCCGCCCTAAAACGGTACTGACGCTTCCATCCCCACTAGTTCCGCAGCACAGCTCCGAGGCGGAGGGGCTCAGCGAATCCCCAAGTGAAGTCGCCCTCACAACATGTTCCCACCCCCCCATTGGGCCGTCAATATGTCCCCCTGGACACATGCTGCTCACTTGCAATTTTGTGGTACACAAGCTGCAATAACCTCGTCTGACTGTGTTAAAATTTAATTGATCACTTGGGTCTAGCCCCCCCGGGGTCTGATCCCCCCCCCCCCGTGGGTACACCACTGGACGCAAATACTCCCAGTGCCCAGGCATTTTCCCAAGTGCAGTTTATGCGGGAATCCGGAATACCCGACCCTATTCTACTGAGAGAGCCTGATTGAGTGGGATACTACTGAGTGTAAACATCCGCAGATTGCTGCGCAGGGAATTGATCATTGAAGCGATTTCAACTAGCCATCTACTAGTCCGCAGCGCAGGCGCAGCCCGGCGCACGCATGCGCAGCAGGACCGTCCGCAGAATATCGCCATCCACTCATCCGCAGCACCCTGCGCCAGCCAATCCGCAGAGAGCCCATAGCGCGGGAAACTTGTTCAACAAGAACTCGGAGAATTAGCATTTTCCCCAATTACCAGTTTCTCGCATACCCATGGCTTCTCAAATTCGATCTCGTCTCGGTCATTTTTCTGTGTTTCCTATTCAGTTCTCTCACATTTAGATGGGAAATTAGTCACAGCACAGCGGAACCTGTACCACAGTACCGCAGTGCATCTTGAACGTTAACGTTAATTTACAGTAATGGATTCTTGTTTATGGTATGACTTGCCGAGCACAGAGGATGAAGCATATTCAAGGCTCAGCAAGAATGCAAACCTGAATACTGCACCTTATTATCAGCTTCACGAGGTACACCGGTACAGACAATACCCCCCCCAGTACGTACTTGCGGTGTGGGGATAATCACACACAGCCGGCAACTTGCAAATCGCCTACCCCTCGTTTGTCCCTACTCCAATCCCTTGTGCTGCAACCAGAAGAAGGCAACAGGTACCACTCTTGAAGTCTTTGTGGTATGACCCGACCGGGATTCGAACCCCGGGTGGAGGGTCGACGCTTTTACGACCCTGATAAAAGTATGGTGACATATACAATATGTTATTTACTGCGGGGTGGGGGATAATCACACACAGCCGGCAACTTGCAAATCGCCT
The DNA here is from genome assembly GCA_026419785.1 of Sclerodactyla briareus. NCBI lineage: Eukaryota > Metazoa > Echinodermata > Holothuroidea > Dendrochirotida > Sclerodactylidae > Sclerodactyla > Sclerodactyla briareus. The sequence goes on along the minus strand of JAODTK010005442.1, from coordinate 162,517 downwards.
ACCCCTCGTTTGTCCCTACTCCAATCCCTTGTGCTGGACCAGCAAGAAAGCAACAGGTACCCCTCTTGAAGTCTTTGTGGTATGACCCGACCGGGATTCGAACCCCAGGTGGAGGGTCGACGCTTTTACGACCCTGATAAAAGTATGGTGACATATACCATATGTTCTATACTCAGGCATAATGCAGCTCAATTCCCGCGAAATACCCTGTCATCCTCAGTAACCAGGGAGGGTGCAACTCAATGCACGCCAGGGGTCCATATGGCACGGCCCCCTACCTCCCCCTCCATTTAACAACCCTAATTCTCAGATGGGTCAGAAAACGTGTATTTTGCTGCCCTCTATTCACAGGTTTCACGCGAAAATAACAGAGTACATAGTTCCATTTATACAAACAGTGATAAATAGGGAAAAAGTTTATCACGACAAAATGAGAAGGTTACCAGTGGTGTATTTGATTTGTTTCCTGCGATTCCCATAAATTTGTCAGATTTGACGAACTTGCAGAACAACATGAGGGTCACTTCGAAGCAGTGCTGTAGCGAGTCCACTCAGGGTGAGTCTGAGTCATCAGCTTCCGAGTCTGAGTCCGCGTCCGAGTCCAGTGCCCGATTGTGAGTCTGAGTCTGAGTCCGGTCCAAGTCCTAATGCATGAGTCCGAGTCCGAGTCCATGAGTCCATGTCCAGTTTTGACACATTAGGTGTTAACTGCACGGTAATGAGAACTTCAGGGAACATTCACCTAGTTCAAATCAGTGTTGTATTGCAAATCCAACACCAACACCAGTACCTCTCGATACTGACAACTGACACTTAACACCAACACTTCAAAATCAGTGTTTAGTAATCTAAACTCTATTTTGCATCACTTTTGACACTATAGTGTTTAGCATATGTTCATTCGGTAAACATGCTTAGAGTATGGGCATATTGCAAGAGTGATTGCATACAAATTCAAACACATAACCATTTAGCATGTTCGCAATATCCAGTTAACGATCATCTCCACTGTCCATGCAGGTAACATGCACCTAGTCCACGGCTAACCCCGGTTACTGCCTATTAGCTCTTACCCTGTCTCTACCTGCCTACCCTGGTACAACTTCCAAGCACTGCCTGTGCTGTACCAAGAGGCTTGTACCAAAGGGCCTGTACCAAAGGGCCTATAAACTCGACAGTGCCTTTCTTCCTGCGGAGAGTTTGTCAAGATGAAGAATGACGTTCCGAGTGAGATGCGTCAGCAATTCCAAATTTAAGTTGTGCTCCTCCTAGTTCGCTTATAAGTTAATTAGCTTTATTTCGCGTCGTATTTCACTACCATATGCATCACATTTTTTTGTTATTGATATAAGATATGTTTTGGAAGTATACGACTGAACTTCCATAATGACTGAGCATATTGTAAGTTAGGGCATCACTGACTGCAGTGGTTTTCTAACTGTCAACACATTCAGGCCAGTCTATACTATATCTATACTATATGACACACCTCGCAGGTTCACCACGTAGCCCATGGTAGGGCAGGTACCCCAGGGTAATGGGAGGTATGGAGTCCGGCAATTGTCTCTTGTCCAGAGATGGCCTGGGTGGAGCGGCTAGTGGCCTCCATGCACGTGCACCCATTAGTGAGTGAGTGTGCGAATGAGTGGGTAGGAGTGTCTGGAGTGATATAGCAATGTGGATCTGCGCCTGCAAAATGCATTCACACAATTCGATGATACACACTGAAAGTTTTATATTCACTAACAGTCCATAAATTGCACTCTACAACACAGGCTCATAACCTCTCCAGTTATTATAATACTAGCTCCATTCCCTGGTACATTCCAACCTCATCTGAATGAGTCCCTGGCTCTTACCTCCAAGTTACTCTGCTAACCCTACTCACCCACCCTATTCTCTAACACTATCTCTCACACAGCATTTCCACATGTAATTGATATTTGCACAACTGGTACCAGTCTCACTTTGAGGTGTCATGTTATAGACAAATGTTTGTACCAGTTGTGCGAAATCTTATCTCAAAGTTTAGGTGTAGCCTATTCATCCAGCCACACTCCATAGTCTCCATTGGCAATGATTCCCCTACTCTTCCATCTAGCTTAATCTGGGTCAAGAGAACAACGATTGCAGTTAACTTAAGCTAGGGTGATAAAGGGCACATTATTTGTGTAATACTTACAGGTCAATGCAAGTCCCCCAACCATTTAGTCTATGGTATCGCCGATGGAACTAAATGTGAAATGTCAAAATCAGTAAGCTAGATTGTTTATTATCGCTCAATAGGTACCATAACACTACCAATAGGACAAGAGTTCTCGCCACAGGGGTTTACTGCGAAAACAGCTTTCCTCCATCCAAAACCTACACCACCCCTAAAAATATGCTATGTGCCTTAAAACCTGCTTCACTGATTTGACGATTGAGTGTTGACGACCTGCAATTTTTTTGACTCGGTGATGGAAATCGTGCGCCGAAATCGTGCAGACTTGCAATCAGTGAATGTAAACATTGTGGTAGTATGCATCTATATTTCTTACTCCTCTGCCTTGTGACGCAAAAACTTTCAGTCCATTTTTATGGCGCGCCGTCTGATGAACTACGCCTGAGCGCCTTTAAAACTCAATGACTGAATAGTCTGCAATAAAGAAATTTTCCCAATTCCTACATTCATTTCCTTCGATTGAGCAAAAATAGAATTTTTTTTGAAGGACTCATCTCTTGACTCGTGCTGAAAAATCCCGAGTCCCGAGTCCGGACAGGTGAATCCGAGTCCTGAGTCCGAGTCCTTGAAAGGTGAGTCCGAGTCCAATGAGGCCTGAGTCCACGAGTCCGGAGTCATGATTCTTTGATCCGGATCTTGAAGTCTGAGTCGGACTTAGTACTACGCAACTGCTTTCGAAGTCACAAGAGGTAAATTACTAAATTCACATAATTTAGGCGATTTTTCCATCTGCCGTCATATAAACAACTTGGAAAATGTGGATTACAGATGGTCCTGAAACAACAGTGGGTCATTGCAAAGGGGTCACCAGGATCAATGAACTGTTTTAATGTTCCGTAATCTTACCTACACTGTCGGCAGTTAAAATCAACCCGCCTCCCACATCTAGTGTACAAAGTTTTTGCTCGGGAAAAGCGAGAAAATTTGAATTTCGCGCTTCCCCGTCTGTTACCGAACTGACGTAGTGACCACGAACATTCACGAGGAAAGAAAGAGCGGGTGTCACATTGTCGTAGTAATTATTAAATGAAACACCATGATTTGTAATGTCCCGATTTTCAGTGAGACCGTCTCTGACGATTCTTTCTCTCTCGCATGTCTCGTCAAATACTAATTCGGTTGGCGGCATTTCTCCAATTGTCCTCCTGAACAGCTGAACTTGCGCCCATCCTCTGAAAACTTACTGTTTCATTGCTAATGTTTTTACTATGGGAATTGTTACCCCTATGAGTGGAAACATGCCCATGTTTGCCCGATACCTAAGAACCTGTGGTTACGTCATACAATAACATTCTTCAGTCATGAAAAAAGCCTGAGGTATGCATTTCTGCAGGAGATGTAACATTCACTCTAAAAAGAGGTGCAAGAAATTCTACACACATCATTGGTTAAATCTGATTTTACGCCACCTAGTGTAATTTGATCCAATAGTGCAGATATCAGTCAATCAGATGCGAGCATTTTATTACTATTACATATGTACACCACGCGATCAGTAGTAGTTCATATTACATCTGATGCCATCAATTGACATCTGCTCTAACGGTCTTCTCAACAGCAAAGTCAACTAAGAAATTGTTGACCTTGTCACTCCGGTGATATGTGGAATTTCACTCAAATTGTGTAATTATACACACTGTTGTGGAGACTGGAGAGTCTACATAACTGGAGTGATTTTTACACCTATCGCGGTGGTTCACTAGTTACACCGGTTATGTGGAAATTTTACACAACTTATGTAATTTGTTTTTAGAGAATTGTTTCAAAAATCAAATGAACATTGCCTGTTTTAGCAGTCTGCAGTCTGAAAACGCCAGAATATATCCCGTATTTTGCCCCGGGCATGTCTACCTCCGTTGATATACTTACAGCACTGCGTGTTCATATCTTGCCGGGTATGGACCAGTCCGGAGCAGCACAAGTCTTCCTGTGGGTTGTACCAGCGTGTGTTACCGGTAGCGGGATCGGTACAACCATCGTCAAAGCCCCACTAGATCCTGGAATAAGACTAACTATTATTTTTGTAATTACTCCCCACAACACTGTAAGTGTTCGGGCATATTATGGTTTGGGGGTAGCCGCCGTCTCCGCCGCCGGCGGAAATTTAGGGGTTAGCGCAATAGCTCTTCAACGCTTTATTCCGATTGATATGAACTTGGTACACTGTCCGCCCTAGTTAAATCTCGAATGAGTTCGAAGTGGGCCTCGTTACTGTCTGCTGCCCTCTATTTCCCAGGTTCTACACAACAATACAGAATCAGTCCGATTTCCAGGAGAATTGGCGGGTGAAGACAAGTTTGTCCCAAGGGTGGCGCCAGCGGGCTCCCCCGACGGGAGGGCATCCCCCCCCCGTCGGGGGATTTTTCCCATCTCGTCGGGGAGCCGAGTGGGTACGCTGAAATGAACACACCCGACGAGGGCTTTTGCCCCGACAGTATATATTTCTAAAACTTCTTCAGAGAGTAGTGGACAAATTCCTAATATGGAAGCTGTGAAATTGTGCCAGTACCGTATTGCCAAGTTCCTCACTCGCGTTTAAGATCACGTAATCATCTTCCTACATGCTATACAATCGTGGAATATATAGATAGGATACACAAGCCTTATGGATATCTTCGACATGTTCCTGCAAGAGATTTTTTTTTTTTTTGGGGGGGGGGGAGGATGCTCGTTCTGCCGTCTACCACTGTTTTGCCTCTTGTGTTGAGTGGTGTGCTTTCACGACGCAGTGCCGAGGTATTTCCTGTGCAGTTATCGGGAATACCTGACCCTATTCTACTAATAAGGGTGCCTGATTGAGTGGGGAGCTATTGAAAGTAAACATTGCCCTCCACAGTGTATTCATTTTTTTTCGTTTTTTTTTCTCCAAGAAAAATGTAAAAAAAATGGAAAACATCAAAAATGCAGGTTTTGACCTAGGGGGTAGGGTGAGCCTAGTCGGGGAACTTCCACTCGGACCCCGTCGAGGAACTCGGACCCCCCGTCGGGGAAATCCTGGCGCCACCATTGGTAACTTTGTCCCGAAAACCACGACAGTGATTTCAAGGTTACAAAAGGTCAAATTTGTGTTTTCTGCGCGGATTTCTCCTCAACTTTCTGGATTGAAACGACTATCTGTGGATGTGAATCAGGGGTTAATCAACGGTCGAGCGTGGTTTATCTCCACTGGATAATGCACGACGGGGGTTAATTCAAGCGATGCACGAGGGCGCAGCCCGAGTGCAGTCCAGCGTTAGAATAACCCGAAGAGTGCATTCTTCATGGGGATAAAAACAATCGACTGTTGATTAACCCCGTTCTTTCATACAACGCGAATTTTAGTTGGAATATTGCATCAAACGACTCTGGAAATTACCACTTTATGATAAAAATAGGAAACCCCTGATGACATTGCAAAGAGCCTTGTACATGCGCCAATAAATTAACAACAACAATACGCGCGTCTCTCAAATCCATCTGGAAATATAAGCGCACACAGAGCGCGTGGACGAATGTCGACGCATACGCGTATAAATAATTTTTTTTGTCCCTCCAACGCGTCCTCTGTGAGCATCGCGCATTACATTGCGCGTGAAAAACATTCCATCGCGCGTGTTATTTCCATGTACTTGCGTAAATGATACATACAAGTTCTATTCAAAGCGTTCTGATGTGCGCTCGTGGCACTTGGTAATCGCGCCCAATATAAACATCTAATGCACAATGGATCCCTTCACATAGCCCCTAAGTGATAGCGCGTTCGATCGATACGTTGTAACTATGACCCCGTGTGACAACCTGCAACAATCAAAATTCATACACCAGTTATTCGCCTGTGTCGAGGCACCGTGCATAAACACCGTGCATTAACGCAGGTTTATGCACGGTCAGCTGACCTGTTTCAGCCAATCAGAGGGGAGTATCTACGGCAAGTATGAATGAAATGTTGTTAATCCTGGACAGCATGAAGGTCATTTCAAGGTCACAGGAGTCAAGTTGCATAATTCATCGATTTTTCAACTCTGTCGTATTCAAACTAAACTTGTAGAATGTGGACTTTAGTTGGTCCTGAACAACAGGTCAAATTGACATAATTTAATGTGCTCTCTCTAACGAGGCCATTTCTGCGGGATATACACAGATCGACAGCAAAAGGAAATATCGTGGATGTAGGCTCCAACGAAGTCGAAGGTACCACCTACAATGACTCGAGCGTTTCCATCAGCGCTGTTCCATTATCAACATGCCTCAACATACACTGGGGTGATCTCGCACTGAAAGTCCTCAAATAGGCGGAGGTCCCAATCATAGATGTCATGCTGCTAAAGTATTGACGATGTTTGTCACCAAAATGGGGGAACAGTCATCGCCTGCCCAAGATCGTACCGTATAGAAAACTGCCCTCTAGACAGTAGTAGGTGGGGACACTCTAGGACATGGCCAATCAGCAACGAGTATTTATATCACCGGACAAAACTAATGAATATGCATGAGGTCACAAGCAGGACGTAAATACGGGGGTGGGGGTGGGGGGGGGGTGTGACACCCCCCTGTGAAAATCATAAGTCGGTCTCGCTGCGTTAGGTGAAAAATTAATTGATTTATAGCCATGACCCATAGAATTTTCTAACTGAGAGGTGCCTCTGCCTGAAGATGACTGTAACTTAATTCGGCATCGAGTGAGAGAAGTTTCTCTATATATGCTTGAACTAGTGAAGACGTTCTTACGTTCTGTCATGACCAAGACCGACTACGGGACCTATTGACACTGGCTTGTGAGCGTGATCTCACGATGGCATTGACTTGGATGCAATTGTTGATCGGTGGGCAGACTTGCCTTAGTTTGGTGGCCTTATCAGGTTTGATCGGGGTCCACGACTATGGAGGTCGGCGTAAATAGGCTGCTTTTTCCCACATTATGTATGTGGATATATACGTAAGTGCATTGGGTTTGTGTTCCCCTTTTTTGTTGCATGTCCAACTGCATGTATAAATCGTTAGATTGGTCAAAAATCTAAATTGTAGTGTATGTTGCGATGTGCATTCTGGAATTCCTGGTAGTAAGACAAGAGTTAATTTAAGAAAAATGAAACTCGTTTCGCACTTCACATTGATTCATAATTACGATATATTCGTACCCACCTGTAAACTACATTCGAATAATGACGTACAATGCAGGGGCGCGCCCAGCGGGAGCAGTGCCCCCCCCCCCCCCCCCCCTCCAAGCGGAGAAACGTTGGGAGAAAAGTAAGAAAAACATAACGGTGCGTGGCGCACGTCAGCTGTCTGCAGGAAATTGTTTAACTAAGGATAGACATGTGTGCCAAGTTACAGCCCCATCGGACAATTATTAAAGATGGATTGTCGTCAATTAGAATAGATCTTGTAAACAATATACTGCACCCTGAATTTAAGTAAATTGAAACCAAATGGTATATTTCACGCATTTTTCCATCCAAATGAAATTTATATAATAATATTGAAAGTATATGATTCCGATTATACCGATTGTGCTGCACATTAACGATATTTGGTCGTGACGTCATGCAAAATTCGCCGTTGCTTGTTCGCTGGACGCTAGCAGACGACAATCCATCTTTAAATATCGGTATCAGCTCTGGGCTATGCAAGACCATGATGTGAATGCCAATTCTCCTAAGTCTTCATGTGACCAGTTTTTTTCATATTATGTGAATTTAGGTTCAAGCACTTTGAAAAATCACGGGTCATAACTCAAATCCAGCGTACAGCAATCTAGTAATCTTAATATGAACCAAATATGAGTGCACAGGTTATTCATGTCGCAAGGTTACAGACCGTTTTTGACACACATTATCTTAACACCCATTCCTGTCGGGAAAAAAAAAATGTCTCAGAAAAAATGAATATTTTTAATAGGTAATTCATGGTAGAATATCGTACTAGGATAGCACCATTTTGCGTCTGAGGGGTTTCAGGTTTGCAAAATTCCCAAAGGGGAGGGGGACACCCTTCCCCTTAGACCCCTCCCCCAGATCAATCTATCAACAAGATCACTAACGGAAACGGTCGGGTCGGGGACCCAGAGCCCCCCACGACCGCATGGCGCTGCCTCTGATACGATACCGATAATAAGAATCGGTCTCACACGAAAATCTTGTCGGTCTCAAAATGATTCACGCCCGCCCCCCCTGCTAACTCATGGTATATAACGCCCCTGGTCACAAGAATATACGACGCTCATTATCCATGTCTCAAAGCGTCCCCACCCCACCAGAGGGCACTAAAGAAGCAGTATACAGACTGTATACAAAAGTCACTGGGTACCTGCAACTTATTGACCTCGCTTGTGGTCCAACCGAAATGCTGACCATCCGGCTGGAAGTACACTACCCACCAACCTGTCTCCTTACAACCTTAAGGCGAAAGGAGAATTAAACATTCTTGCCAAACTTTCAACTACCCCGACTTAGCGTCAATACCATTTTTCATTCCCCTTTTTTCAATCTGCTCCTTATTTAATTTTTTGATTCATTGAAAAAAAAAAAAAAAACTTTCCGCAATAAATCCTCGCCTGTTTTGTACGTAGCGTACATGGAGATTTTTTTTATTTTATCAAAGGACTCATCATATTCCGGAAATAGCACTTCCCAGGAGTATTTTCTCTATCTATTCCGGAACCAAAAACTTCCATTATTGAGATCCAGAAATTTTCATCCAGAGCCACGGGCACTGTCAGAGGTCCGTGATTGACATACAAGCAACCCCACTATCCTTGCATTGTCGTTTAAAAATTGGACAAATAGTGTAATATGTATTGACTCGATTTGTATAAACAGCCATGCATTGTTTTCACACAAGCTATACTTCAGGGAATAACAAGAAGTGTTTACTCTCTCAGATCGTTGGTTCGAAAACTAAATACGGTCATTACGGACCTTTCATACCGGCGCGTTATAACATGAATAATTCGAGTGTGTATTTATGGACATTTGCCAAAATTACTCACTCAAATTACACGCGTTCCTGGAGTCATTGGGCAATGAATTGGCTGTTTTTTCACGTGTCGCCACATGTTGTCAGAGTCCGGAAAAACATCTAGGCCAAAACGAATTTTGCTTCGAGGATTTTTGGGCGAATGCAACGATTCGCTGTGCGGTTCGTTCCAGACCAAAGGCTCAATGCTAAGTACCAGGACGTTATATATGGGGCTATCTAATCTCATCTGCGTTATGAGAGGGAAGAGGCGACGAGTACTCTCTCCACATTCAAGGCACTTCAGGCCGCCAAATATCATTTTACCAGTAAAAAACGTAAGTGCTAAGAGCGTCCCTAATGATTAAGTGCTATATGAATACTGTATTGTACATTGTATGGTATTATTGTATTTTCCATCACCTCCTTCACGGGGAAACTACTAAGCCATATCGCCCAGACCACTCTTATTTCACATCGCCGTTTAGCCTGTTGTTGGAAAGGGTTTGTATGGTCTTCTCTGTATATCGGACATGCGATTCCCTTGGGCATTTTGATTTGACTAAGCCCTACGAGGATTCGTTCAATCGGCGGAGTCCAAACTTACGATCTACTGTGAATTCGAATCTAAGGACAAGGCCTTCTGTAGTGCAATGCTCTTCAAGACTGTCTCCTTGTTATGTCTTATCATTATGCTATACCCACGTGAGTATCGTGAGATGACTATAGGACTGTGGCTGCTCCTTGGAAATTCCCCGATCATGGCAAAAGATGATTTGACAGCTGACTATGCATTCCGGTATAGCCTATGCAGGGGCGTAAGTACACAATTTTCCAGGGGGGGGGGGGGACTTTTGGGACCGACGAGATGTTCTGTCTGAGACCGACTTTTTTTTTATTGACTTATATCTTGTCATTTTCCTAGGTCTTTATTCGGCGACCGACGCTCACGACTGACTTTTTAATTTCTCAGGGGGTGTCACACCCCCACACCCCCCATATTTACGCCCCTGAGCCTAATGTCGGAAAAGAATGCGAGAGATGTATATACTTAGTGGGGTTCCCCACTTGTCAACTTGCCATTCTAGAGCAGTTAATATATCCGCCAGTGGTAACAGTACGGTAGTGTTCCAAACCAACATCGGAGAAGAACAGTTATCACGCTTTCAAGGGTTACCGTACATTTTGTCTTAACCTACACTTCACCTTGCGTGAAAATGAATATAATGGTAGGTTTACTTATTCGCTCTTTCACAATTTGATATGCGTGCTATTGTTTCCCATCGAAGCCATACCCCTCCTTTCAGCCCAATATAATGCATGGAAGATGAAAGCTACACAGGCCAGAGAAGAAAGGACTAAGCAGTTGTCAAGAGATGTTCGCCGTATATACATTATTAAATTCCACAGCCCGCAGGCCTAATGACTGGGAGGATTCAGCAATGCACTGACCCCAGTCTTCCTGCAGGTAGGCCTACTAGGTCGAACTTATGGGGACCTACATTAGACTAGTTTTCGAAATAACAAAACCGGCGAATTACACAGATTATACACATATGTTATTAGTAGATCTAAAATAAAAATACTGTAAATGGAACAGAACAGTTATTTTGTCGTTTGTCAATGAAGCATGCCAATAATTTCTCGATACTCCTGTATTATTCGCTTGTAAAATATATAGGCCTATGCTAGAAGATACAGACCTAACCTGCGGGTAATGGAAGTTGTAAGAGGAACATAATACTCACCATGTTGCAACCACAACAATAGATACGGGTAAAGAAGGAAAGACCACATTCTTCCACTGAATCCTTTAACAGCTTGCATTTTACAACTTGACTAACCCAAATAGTGAAGAAAGACTGACGGGCAAGCAATGTGTTTCACAATAGTGTATACTCCAGTGAGCAGTTGCGCAACTAGACTCGGCACCCATTGGTCAATAGTGCCACTTGTGGTGCTACATAACATATATAGCACATAGCACACATACCCACGGAGGTAAAAACTCCATGACATACCGTATTCTTTGAAGAAGGCATTCATAAGGTATGCATCAGCTAAAACAGTCATTTCTTTTGTGTTGTTACTTGATTAGGACATACATAACGTTACAACTCCGCACCTGATGATTACTGATTTTCCAGAAAACCTACTCCGGTATGATTTCCAATGATGGTTGTCATATTTTTTCTTGTTCATGACCACCTTCTTAGGGGATATCCCTGCATGACGTAATCGAAGAATATATTGAAAAATATGATACCAATTTGTTCTAATTGTTTATTCACAAAATACAGTCGTATGTTCCATATCAATGATTATTTTTATCGTTTTTTTTCTATTCAGATCAATGATATTTATATATAATCTTCCTATCGAAGCTATATAGCTAAAACTTCTCCGATCTGGCAATCTCAACATCCAAAATGTAGCAAAAGTGGTCCCCGTACGTACGTACGTAACGCACTGCGCCCTGTATCCACCTGTCCATGCATTGTGTTACTGTTAGTGTTAGTCGTTACCAGCCGGCTCTGATATAATCGACCCGAAGTACCACAAGCTTTCGTTATGGCTTCTGCTGAAAAGGGTTAGTTATTCCACATTCGCGTTACCTTTTTAGTTGGAATATTCTTAGTTTAGAAGGTTTTTTTAGCTTCACTTTGCCTAGTACTAGAACTACGAGCCCTGCCTAACGTTAGGCCTAGCCTCTAGCCAACGTTCATTGTTCAGTGGAACCGAGCGGCCAGGATTTGGCTGTGCATGTGGATTGGGAAAAATAAATCGAATATATATGGCTGCAATTTAGCCTGAAATGATTCTCAACATAATCGATTTGTAATGATAGTAGTACAGAGTTTCGGTAGGTTGAAATGCCAAGAGTCTGAGACTCGCAGCACAAGAACTGTCTTGGAGAAGTCAAGAGTCCCAGCCAATTTTCAAGAGTCCCAACCAGTTTTTGGAGAGTCCCACAATAAGAAAACAGCTAGTACACTGGGAGACATATGCCTAAACATTATAATGCAAAGGCTACATTTAGTTACAATGTACATATTATCAAACAAAATATATGCATGTAACTGTAACTAATGTTTACGTTATGTGTTTGCTTACTTTCATTACGGTCGAAACATAGAGACCTTTTCAAATAGAAATACATCTCTAGGTATTTAACTTTCGGTCAATCCAAACCAGGATCATTTCTGTTCTATACTACCGAATAACACTGAATACCAACTGAATATCTGCATATGCAGGCAGTGTTACATTGGGTAAACATCCAAAAATGGGGGGAGGGATTTCCCCCTCTTTTCATTGGAGGATTGTAAATTCGGGGGAGTCTCAGAAAATAGATCAGCGAATCTTTGGTACCAGCTACCGGCTAACGTGCCACATTGACGTTTCAACAATTAGAAGGAGCTGTTTGATAAAGGTTTCAGCCTCCCTCTTGGCCGCAAGTTTGTCTCCCGGACTCTCCAATGGAGTGCATCGCAAATTATGGCTGCACAAGTAATCACACTGTACAGGCAGTGGGTCAGTGCTCGAAATTTATGTGAAGCCGATAGCCGGGGCTACTCGAAGGTCAGTTGGGTACTAGAAACTTGACAGCTGCCCGGCGGGCTATTGAGGACAATTCAGTTGAAGTTCTAGGGTCTAGGACACTGAAAATAAAAAAAAACTACGACTGATCCTGAACTCCTTCAATGACTTTTCATAAGCACCCACAACTGAGCAAACTAGCAGTATTTGCAAATAAATATTCGCAGAAAATGAGCTTCTGCGAAGACCTCCAACACGGCCATGACACTGACACTCGACGTCACGAAAATGTAGGCCGATCAACGATCATAGTCCCATAACAAAAAGTTGTATAATAAACGCCCGCCCCACGTGTCCACAGATCACCAAGTGAATGTGCATACGATCAGTGTTCACCGCTAAGTGTGGATCGCACGATCTGCCGCAACTAAACTCAAATCCTGACACAAAAATAATTATATGTAGGAATGCTCGCATGGTTTCCATAATAGGAATAGTAAATTGGGATCTTTCAACCAGTACGGATTCGGTACTTCAGGCACAATGTACGCATCCTCATATCATTGTGTGTCAGACATTGTAACACTGCAGAACATGAGAGAAAACACCATTTTTCACCCTACACATCGATAAGTTCGATTGAAATGATTTTGTAGAACTGGTTTATGTACACATTCGGTGTTACCATGTGAATGGGCCCAACGGTCCCTGTAAAATAACGTTAAAAATCTGCAATCTGAAAACATTTAAAATCATCACATAGGACCAGGCATGTAGATGGGTTGATATACAAACAACTTTTCACAACAAGATTGAATCATGTTAAATTTCAAGGTGTCTTCAGATAACCACTTTTCTGATCTAGGCTAAGTGTGGTCCCTGGACAAACGCATAGCAAGTTCAGTAGCCTAGGTTACTGCTCGCTACCTTGTGGGATTTTTTTTTGTTAAATTATCATTTTTGTTTTCTCTTACGTTTTCACACAAATCCAATTTTGCCTGGGAAGAAATTCACTATGGGCCAAAACTGTTTGCCGTTGAAGGCCGGTCGTTGTGTGGTGTGTGTGGGATTCTGAGGTGATCTGTTATGATTGTAACTGCTCGCGAGTCCTTCCGCATGCACATCTCATTTATAAATTGCAATATATCTGTTAGTCCTAATGATACGTGTTAATGAATTATATTGCCAGAAAAGCTTACATTTGTTTTTTTTTCCAATGGAACAATATAAAAAAACAATCTCATTTAATTATCTAGAAGAAATTAATTACGAGTTGTAAAATCAATGTCAAATCGAGCGGTGACCGCCCGATAAAATACGCCCACGCTGGAGCTGTATAAGAAACGTGACGTAGATGGAGAGAGTTACAAAACGGTTACTATAAAACCATTTTGGCGGTAATTTGCCTTCTTGACCTTGTCATTTTTTCAGATTGCCTTGCTGCCCTTAAAAATTGTTCTGAATTGCCTTGGTGCCCTGCCATTTTGAATGTAACCGAAGGCAATTTTTGTATTGCCCTCAGAAAATTGCCTTGCCCCTTCCAACTTTTAATTGGAGGCCTGACACAGCTGTGTATCACCCGGTTTAATTCAACTTCAAGCTTTCCTTGTATACCTCCCTCCTTGCTCTTTTGTGCTATTTAAAAATATTCTGGCTGAAAGCACTTTTTCAGTGTTCAAGTTGTCTTCATTTTACAGTGTTCACAGAGTATTGTAAAAATAATATACTCTGTTTACGCTACAAGCCTGCAACCACAATTATACGCAATGCAATTACCAAGTTCTTGCAGGTCTGTATTAAAAAGCCTTTTTCGCGGAAAACTGGTATAGTTGTTGGTCCCACTGTGGATGCCTAGAAATCTGGCACCGCCAACTATTCAGAGCACTGTAATGAAATTAACTCACATGTGTAAACTAACCAATGACCAAACCTCGCTCTACATACACTGCCGAACAAATCGAATCGCGCCGATGTCCCCGCTGAACGTTGATGTATATTTTGCAGTGATAGGAGACTACAGTTGTTTAGTTTGGCCTTCAAATTTTGGGAAATATTTACGGCAATTTGATTGATTTGGCGATATCCTCATGGCTGAAATAGGGGAATTCCACGCACGTTTTTTTTCCCTTAACAATTGTTTCCCAGTGTTTGATGTAAGAGAATTGATTTTTATTTGAAAGATGGGAACACATTTCCTGTATGAAACCACCACGTAAGCTAACGTTGGTTCGTTTGGTACCCACAATACCTAATGACGGGAATGATCATGCAGTCCTTTGAAATGGTCAACATTATTTACTGACATGAAGCAAAATGGTCATTTTAGTACTAGAAAATTTATTTTTATGAAAAGACATTGTTAATGGGTAAATTTAAGCATGAAACAACGATGTGTGCGGCCGCGAAAATTGACACTTACTACAAGCACTGGCTGTGGTTTTTGGCCTAGTGGTTTTAGCCAGTACTGGTTAATTTGAGCCAGTACCGGTAATAGTACCTGTGCATACGGCCGTCGGTCCTGCGAGTACCGGTGCCGCGAGTACAGGTACTAACGTGAATACCGCGTATACGCGCAACCCTAGAAGACACCTTGCAAATAACATGATTCAATATTTTGTGAAATGTGTTTGTATTGACCCAGTCTAACATGCCTGTTCATTATTTGATGATTTTAGCTCAAACCAGCTATGCTGGTTGAGCTATTGGAATATGCATGTCATTATCTATCTATCTATCCAGTGTTAACAATTGCCTTTTTGGCCCCCAGACAGTCATTCTGTGATGGATGTCGACCAAACTGAACACATGTGTATTGACCCATGGGACAGGTCTGGTTTGTGAGGTCAAAGGTCATTAAAGGGGTAGTATAGGCCATTATGTGTGCAATTTGCAAATTGTATTTCCTCCTACAAACTTTGGTGCACAGTGCTGATGTTCCGTCATAATGATGGTCTAACAGCCGTACCTGCGGAGTGTTGTGTCTTAGGAGTTTTTGGTCCAGGTCCCACTTGGGCCCGAGGGTCCATTTCATGAAATTTCACACAATAGTACTTGAAATGCATCTTCCCCCACAAAGATTCATTGATGTTCGTCAGAGTACAGCAATGGTTCTGGGTAGAGGGCCAGTGGGGGGTATGTTGGGAATTTGGGGTCAAGGACCAGTTTGGGCCCTTGGGTCATTTTAGGAAATACCGCAAAATCTTGTATCTCCTACTAATTTTGTGCACAGTGCTGATGTTCCGTCATAATGATGGTCTAACAGCCGTATCTTTGGGGTGTTCAGGATTTTTTGGTCCAGATCCCACTTGTTTCCAAGGTCCATTTCATGAAATTTCACATGATAGTACTTGAAATGCATCTCCTCCCACAAGATTCGCTTTGAATGTTTCAAAGTTTACTGTAATGTCCTTGGGTATAGGGGCCATAGGGGGGTTGTTCGGGAATTGGGCTCAAGGCCCATTTGGGGCCCTTTGGGGGACGGCCATTTATATGAAATACTGCAAAATCTTGTATCTCCTACAAGTTTTGTTGCACAGTGCTGATGAGTTCAGTCATTATGGTGGTCTTATAGCTGTACCTTCAGGGTGCCCAGGGATTTAGGGGGGGAAGAAAGAGGGTCACAAGCCCCAGTGGGGCCCTAGGGCCGCGTCATGGGGAATTACACAAAATGCTCCGGCTCTGACAACACATTTCAGTGCACAGTGCTGACTTACGGCATAATGATGCCTATCAGCCGTACCTTTGGGGTGTTCAGGAATTTTTTGTCTAAGGTCCCACTTGGCCCGTGGGCCCATTTTATGAAATTTTACACAATGGTACTTGAAATGCATCTCCTCCCACAAGATTCAATGGATGTCTTCAAAGTTAGTGTAATGGTCCTTGATTAGAGGGCCATTGGGGGTGTTCGGGAATTTTTTGTTCTCAAGGCCCTAGGGCCCCTCATATGAAATACTGCAAAATCTTGTATCTCCTACAAGTTTTGTTGCACAGTGCTGATGTTCAGTCATAATTGGTGGTCTAATTGACAATATCGTCATGGTGCACAGGAATTTAGGTCCCACGGTCCAGTGTAGTGTCGGCCCTAGGGCCATAATGTGGGAAACATTGCAAAATTGCTTCTCCTCTTACAAATTTTTTGTTGCACCAGTGATGACATTGGGGTCATAAGATGTCTAAACAGCTGTTACTTTGGGGGGGTGGTCCGGAATTTCCGGTCCAAGGTCAACTTTGGCCCATGGGCCCTTCATGAAATTTCCACAATGTACTTGAAATGCATCTTCTCCCACAAGCTTCAATTGATTTTCTCAAAACTTATATGTAACGGTCCTTGGGTAGAGGGCCATTGAAGGTGTTTGGGGATTTGGAACCCTAGGTCCCCAATATATGAAATACTGCAAAATCTTGTATCTCCTACGAAATTCTGTTGCACAGTGCTGATGTTCAGTCATTATGGTGGTCTTATAGCTGTACCTTCAGGTGCCCGGGATTTAGGTCCACAGTCCCAGTGTGGGCCCTAGGGCCCGTCAACTTGGAAATTACCCCAGCGATTGGGACCCAAGGCCCAGGTCCACTGTGGGATCTGCGTCCATTTGTGGAATATTTATTGAATGCTGAGACAGCTTTGGGCCATAGAAGATAATGGTCAAAAGTCGTAAAGTGGCACAATAGGCCTTTGTTTCAAACTGCCTCCTTGCTTCATGATCTTGAACATTCATCACATAATTGTACATTCGTCGTGGTACATTTGTGCGGTCTTAGCTACAGCACCATTGGTGCTCTAGTTTATTGTTTTCAGGCTTGCAGATTTTAACCTTATTTTACAGTGAATTAGGTCCCATTCTACATGGTTAGTTACATAGAATGTGTACATGCACCAGTTTCTACCTAACATCGAATGAAAGTTATCGAGATCGCGATGTGCAGGCTTCGTTTATGGGGCTTCGCTCTCATGTCCCGCAGTGCTACGATGTCTGAAACACGATAATATGAGTGTGCATAATTGTGCCTGAGTTCCGAGATTGTGACTAGTTGAAAACAGGTGGAAAATTTCTATTCTTGATGTGGAAACCAGTGCGGGACATTCTCGCAACATTATTTTTGTGCGGGATTTTTAGTTTGTTGGGATGGGCGTGGTTGCGTGCTTGGGGAAGAGGGTTGTGGCAAATATTAGAGACGTATCGTGGTGCGTCGATGTTCGAAACATGTGCGTCCCAGGGACGCATGGTCTGAATTCTCGTGCGTCGCTGGGCATATCCGTGCATCAGGGACCCGGAATCCCAGGTTAACGGAAACCCTGTAGTAGTAGTTTGATTCTCGTCTATCTAACATGCTCACCAACCCTTCAAATTTTTAGGAACAGAATAGGCAAAGTGGATCTACTATAGTGGGGGGATACGTATTCGTGCGGGTATCGGTTTTCGTGCGATTTAAGGTTTCGCTTAGAACAACACATATCTGCCACTTTTGAATGAACTTCAATCATTTTAGTGGACACATTCAGACATACCAAATCAATCGAATTTTCTGTCAAATTGTTGATGGATTCGCTCCCAGTTTTGCTGTTCGGATATATTGAAGATAGACAACCATATTCAGCATTAACTGTTACATCGACTTCAAACTATTAAACACACTGCTGACGCTCACTAGTTCAGAAATTGCAACTTCGGCTCCAACACTTTAGGCTCAGTGAAATGTTGTTTCACATTACGCGAAATACCCACACTTTGTATTGGGTGTCTTTGTAAAAATACATTTTTGGAGGGTTGGAAGCGAGGCAGTGAAACAGAAATCTTCATCAGATATTTTGTTCATTTTTAGAATCACTGATTTGTCTGTCAAGAGCCACACCATTGACCCTGCATTTGTCAAAACATTGTGGAATACGCACTTCAATCAATTTGGGAGGAACGCTAATTGATAAATTTTACCGCCCTCAACTGCACGAATACATATATCCTTGACTTGTTGTTTTGCCAATGATGTACAAGTCCTTCGTCGGTTTTTCTCCCTCTAATCCTATGGAAAGCATCAGTGCTCGCCTAAAAAAACCAAGTTTCTGAGGGAAAACGAACGAGGTAGAAAAATCACAGACAAGGGTGAGAATGTTGTATTGGCTCCATTCCCCAAAAGCAGTGGAAGTAAGTCTGATGGTGCAGCGAAAGCCGATACCCCCATTATACTACTAGTACTACTAGGCCCAGGGGGCTACTGAAGGAGCCCTACACTAGTCGCTGCATGTACCCGCTTCTGTGCCCTGTGCAGAATATCCTACCACCAAGTAGTTTGCACAGTTATTCAACGATACAGATCTCAGTGTTGGCTCGACGGCATCTATTTTTTGTTATAATCATTAAGACCTCCCGACATGTCTCTTCGATGTTAAGATTTTTCGCTGATGACTGCATACTGTACAGAGGGATCAAATAGAGTGATTTGTTACAGAAAAGACATTTGATCTCTTTTAAATGGGAGAAACTTGGCAATGTCATTTACTGCTCAAAGTGCTAGCACATGCCATGTAACTCATACAAAGAAAACCTCGTTGTTCGGGACTATATACAATATGAACGGGACAGTTCTCAGTCCTGTCAGCCAACCAACCTCTACTCGGGCGCATCTGATTCACGCAAATGACCCTTAGTTGTCCCCAAGCACATTATAATAACATTTATAAAGCGAACAAATGCTTGGACTTCTGAGGAGAAACTTACATTCTTGCAGTAAATAAAGGAAAGGAACGGCATATAAGGTATTAGTTCGTTCAAAGACGGAATATTGTGCATCTATTTGGGACCCTTACTTCAAACCGAAAAACCTACCCTGGAAAAGTTCATGACGTGCAGCTCGTTTCCGTACGTAACAATTAACTTATATATAGCAGTGTTGTAGTCGAATATCTTAAGAACTCAGTGGAAGCCACTTGAAGAAAGATGCTCAAGACTTCGGCTTATTGCTATCTACAAAGAATTACATAACATCACTCCCCCTATTGAGCATTTTCAGCAACAGAAAAATATAAGGAGCACTAAAAAAAGTCAAGGCGAACATCTTATTATTACACCACAGTTCAACAAAATATGTTATCAGTACTCGTTGTATCCTAGAACTATTAAAGAATGGAACTTTCTCCCTTCTGAGATAGGCGACCCCTACTATTGAGTCATTCAAAACCAGATCAGCAGCCATTGCACCTACAGAATTTGACAACAAAAGCACATTTTAAGATAAAATCAAAGTTTCAATCCATAACCCGCCATCTGGAGGTGTTTGCACAGTAACAAGCAGAAGCAGATCAATCTCCACCGCGTATCACGATCTTGTGCAAGGTTTATTGCTTTTTCAAAAAAAACTGTTATTATGTTTTTTCTGAGCAAGGTAAGCCACATCATAGGTGGTAAGGGCCGGAATGTTAGGGTGCCCGCCTGCCATGCCTAAAGGTCCTTTGTTTCAAACCTTGGTGCGACAATTCTACCAATTTCCCCGCCCGCTCCTTTCTTGTGTACCGCAAAGTGGCTGTCACAGTATATCAAGCTGCACTCACGTCCGTAGGGGCTCGGAGGGGACATTGAATGGTGGTGCCAGGAGCAGAATTTCTCACCCCTGCCTTGGTTAATGTCTGGACACTATTCGAGAAGAGAAGACGAGTCACTTTGGTACCCGGTGTTCATGCCACGATGCAACTGAAGATCAGTGCGGAAATGTAAAAAGGTATATGATGCGAGAATGTCCTCAATTTGATGTATCACCAAAGATAGAAGAAGATGAGTTCATTGTTTGATATCCAGGGCCTGACTTCAACTTGTATTCTTCACTTGCCTGGATGTAAGAATTTGTATGAACAGCCCTATATTTGGTGAATTGCATATGCATCCAGTGTTGATTAAGGACAATTGAATGGACTAAAGTACTTGCCCTGAACAAAAGTTTGCTTGCCGTGGGCAGTGTTGGCACGTGAATCCATGCTGAAAAATTTGGAAAAAATCCCAGTTAATTAAGTAAGGTGCTTTCTTTTTTATGTGTATGACACATGGGCGGTCCACCCTGGTTTTTTTGATCCTCGATGAAGACGAAAGTTACAGTTTTCTCCCTATAAACATAAGTGAGAATATTCTATCTGTTGTTTTTAAACCAAGGTAGATTCACAATCAATGTCCATTGATATAACACCATCCGTTGCATAAGGCGGATGAGGTCAAACGGGCTCCAACACATTAGGGCAGTAAAAGCAAGTTTGCAGATCGAGGAACACCCGATTGGGCAGAGAATAGCCAATTCCAGGCATACAGACCTGCCAAAGTGGATGATGTCCACAATGTCAGCAGATTGGCTTCACTTGTCGAAAGCCCGATGACTGAGCACACTTGTCAATCTTGTCAAGTTTGGAAGTTGTGGTTTGACCGATGTCTAAGGAATATGCAAAAAACTTCGTTCGTTTCGGTATTTTCGGTATACTGATAGTTGTTTCGCGGTCAGTACTGTAGACCACGTGCGCGATAGCTATAAGATTCCGTTTTGAAAAATATTCTTGAGTGCAAGTTTGTAATTCTGGGACTAATTTACCAAGTGCTTCCTAGACTATCGCTTTCTAGCCAGCTGAAGGCACCGATAAGACGATGCACTCCATTTTGAACAATATATATCTGCACTTCAATTTCAACAAACAGAAACAGTCCGTGGCCCATGATCCGAAAAAATGAGACAGCAAACAATTGGGGGCGCGTAATGTATGCTCTTCCATGGTAATGCGCTGATATAGGAATGAATATGTATGTTAACAAAACCGGGCAAGAAAGAAGAAAGTATCATTCTAGTAAAGATGAGAAGGCATTTTTAAATCATAGACTATAACAGGAAATGTGCAAAAATTAGCATCTTTCGACTTTTGTGTTGTTCCACCTATGAATTGCAAAACAAAATTCGAACAACTTTGTAATTCAGTCAAAATTTCTGTCGAAATGAAACGGATACGAGCTACAAGGCCTACAAAAAGAAAAATTTAACCTGGGTTCTCTAGAATGGGCTAAACCCGGTCTGACGTCCAGGCCTTCTCCCATCGACCCCAACTAAGGTGGTCCCATGGGAGGTAGGATTCAGGCCAATAACTAAAAGAAGAGACCTTACGGCCCTGGTGAGGACATGAATTAGCACCTAAAAGTCAACTTTTCAAAGGGACGGGTAAAACCCTGAAGCCTGAGACACCTTCACAGGGCCCCAATGAATGTTTAGCCTGCCTTGTCAGAAATGTCTCATGTCACTGCTTGCCAACAGAGTGAAACATAAATCTAAGTTTTCCTTCATTTCTTGCAACATGAAATCACATGGCACTTACTAATTTCGAAGGGCGAAAATACCTTCAACCAAATAAATCAATTTGAGCTATGCCCAGGCTGGACAGAGTAACTCGGCTTACATAGTTGGACTACCAGACAAAGCAAGGCGTGGGTCAAAATAATGAAAGATGTAAATCCAATTGCTTTGACTTCTGGATCAGTCTTACCAAATTGGTATTAGGCCTTTGAAGAGCGCAAAGTTATGGGAGATGGAAAAATTTGGGCAAAAATTGAGATTGATTAATCAGGGAAAACACTGGCACCCGAAAAAGGCAAAAGGAAGGAAATTGCCCATAAATGTCTGCTGACTGGCCTGGGTTTTCAATCAAACGCCCGGAAAACATTCAAAATTTTTCCCACGCTCCGCGAGGAAGAACCCCAAACAGAGGAGGGGCTGCTTTAGTTTTCTGTGTTTAGGCAAAACATGGTTCTGCCAAAAAATAAGAGGGGGCCCCCGTACGCCTAGGCAAGCTCATCAGCACTTTTTTCTCTTCAAATTTATTATTTGCAGCGTGTATTTACGATTGCATGAGGATCAAATTGCTCACTGAGTGCCTCAAAAAAGCTGGCACTGGCATCACATTGGCTTTGCGTATAATAGTCAAGCGCACCATTCTACTGGGTAAGTGAGGAGTCCCAGGTGGTCAAGAGTGAAAACATCATATGTACGGAGAGGACTCCAAAAAGTTGGTGGTTGGACTCCACAAAGACGCGCCTTTGGATGGAAAATTAGTCCTAGCAGATACACCGTATATTTTGTAATTGGCAAAAATTCATTTCATTCATTTTTCACCCCAAAGTTAGTTGATATTGTAAATCTATGGCCATATAGTGAGATGGTTAAGTATATCACGGATGCGAACAGAACCAACTTAGGGCAAATCAGTCATTAATAATCGAGGACTGGGTACGGGCCGGGTTGCAAGACTAATTTCGAGAGTGAAAACACGAACTCAAATACCAAATTCGGAGAAATAGTGGAAGAATTGCGGCAAAGTAAAAATGACAATTTCAATTATGGATTTGGTGGCCGAATTTTCGCGGCATCAGTAAATTTGTGAAACTTGATTATGAGTTTTGCATATAAACTGCAATGATCAACTAAACCTGTTTTAGTCTGATAAGTTGTTCTGCCCCATTTACTGAACCTGTGAACGGTTGTACCGTGCCACCTGGTCATTTTAATATAGTGGGTGTGCAGTCAGGGGCGGCGCAACAGGAGGGGCGGGAGGGCGGCTGCCCCCCCTAGGGGTTTGGGGCTGAATGAAAAAAATAAAATCGACAGAATGAAGTTTTAATGCCCACGTTTTTGTCGGGGGTGGGTGAGTCAAATACATTAACGCAACTATGTACTAGGTTATTTTCTCTTCGTTCTCATCGAGACTCAAATTCGAAACTCAAACTGTTGCTGTAATATACGTTCCGCAATGTAAGGTATGTTTACCAGGGCTGTAGCGAGCGGGTGAGGGGTTGTCACCCCCCTCCCAATAATTTTCTTGACATGGCAAATGTTCGATCTGTCGGCAAAAAGGCGAAAGAGGAAGGGAAAGAAGAGAAAAGGAGAGGAGGAAGAGAAGAGGAGGAGTGGTGTGTAGAAAATAAGGAAAGAGGAGGGAAGGAAAAGGCAGTAGGAGGGAGTGGATGGGAAACAGGGAATGGAAAGTGTAATAGAAAGAAAACCAACGGAAGCCAGACTTTATTATTCGGCTTATTTCGACTTTTGGCTCCTCATCTAATTGACCCATTTCAGCGTCGGCAAGAGAATGGTCCGTCGGCAAAATGATATAATGTATGGCCCGTCGCCGTCATTGTAATTGGCGAGTGACCGAGTCTGTCGGCATTCGGCAAAAGGGAAAATGAAGGCGTCGTTAGCGTTTGACATTCTTTTTTCATGAGTTTGTCGGTTCTTTGACAGTGTTTGTTGTCCTATTTGGTCCTAGATTCCAGAGATACATTAGTTTGGAGCCATTTTCGCTGAAACCAATTAACAAAGAATTTCCCAGAACTTAACCAATACAACAGGCGGTTTTAGGCGGGAAATCATGTCGTTGCAAAGTGGCAAATGTGGAAAGATGTCTGAAATTGTACTAAATGGCTGAAAAATTTATAATTGCCCCATCGAAGTGTCAATTTTTTCGGGCAGAATTTTTTCGGCGTTCCAAATCGAAGGGTCCCGCGTACCGTACGTGGTGAGCGTGGTCGAGTAATTACTGAACGCCCAGTTTACTGAAAATATTGCACCAATTACATCTGAGGACGTTCAATTCAAAGTTTTCAAAAGGGGAGGGGGACACCCTCCCCAAATTATAGCCCTCCCCCCACATCATCACCATTGTCCGGATCCGTCGGCAAAAACATAATCCTACACACCCCCCTCCTCAATAGCCAACCCCTTCGCTACGCCCCCTTATTTGTACTGTTTTTGAGAACACTGTGGTCCATTATGAGCCACCGTTGTTAATATTGGATGAAATGACTCAATGTTAACGTGCAGAACTTCTCGCGACCTTCCCCTTATGTGTGACACCTGGATGTGTGTCACCCGACCCATGCTGATTTCGCCATTAGTTCTTCGATTTTCATAGTACAAAAGTTTTAAAGTAGGCCTGCCTACCTACCTATACAGAACGTAGGTACATTTCATCGTTTTTTTTTTGTCAGGTGTATCGATGAAATATGACCTGCCGGAAAATTGTCCATCTCCCCCATTTCAGACATCCATGCCAAATCTGCCCCGCCCCTATTGTAAAACCCTGGCCGCCCCCTGTGTGCGGTGGTTCACAGTGTTAATTCAAATTTGATTATCAGTCTAAACAGGGGGGGGGTGATTCAATTATTTTTCTAACCTAATATAATCGAGTTGGAAATTGTCCTTAATCCACTAATTTCAGGTGTGGACCCCAATGAAGATGTGGACCCCACTAGGGCCGAAGTCGAAGGATTACCCATGTTTTCATACCGAGTGCTCGAAGTTTAAATCGAATGCCAAAAGTGCATAAATTCTCTATGGCGTTTTCCTACCAGGCGGTTCTGGTGAATATTGTGATGTAATGCTTTGAATCATTTTGAGTCTCACTCGAATAATTTCAGAAAGAGCTTGGAGGCAGACTGTCCCCCCCCCACCCATTGTCTCTGAGATGAAAAATTCGGGCGAAAATCTTTGGACTTCTTTCGAATTAAAATGCAAGGGAAACATGCAAAAAAATCTGCGAGCTTCGCGCGCTGGTAGTCTTCGAATGGACTGAACTTATTCGGTCGAATATTTACTGCTCCCCACTTGGAATGAATCCCGTACACGCCTATGGCTTTTCCCGTCGATCCCACCAGATACCGCTCGGTAGAACCCTGGATCCCACGCAAACGAAGCTAGAGTAGAAAGGTAATAAAAAGATACAATGTGTGATATGGGTAAATCATCTTAGTCATGCACAATGACAACTTGTTTGTCTGACAATGTATGTAGGTAGGTGCTATGCGATTGGAGGGTATGCAAAGCTAAATACGTATTGCGCCAACCAATGGTGACGCTCCGCTTAGATTGGTCATTTGCATTGCGATGGGTCCCCCACTTTCAAACGGTATCGACGCCCATGGTTATACATGAAATATAATGATTGTCCTTGTTTGGATGTTTCTTTGTTGTAGATAATTTCTGGCTCCAAATCAATAAGATACTGTGATTTAAAAAATTATTGTTACAAAAGTAACGATATCCAAGAGTTATGGTCCATTTGATGTTGAGAACATTACAGAGTAGTCTTCTTTGAAAAAGTGTTCAATTTTTTAATGAACACAAACACAAATTGTCTTAGCGCCCACTGCGTAGACTACTATTAACAAACATATCAGCACCAAATGTATTACGTAATTCACTGTGTGAGACATGAATGTTGCCAGAACCATCAGCCTAGACAGCTGCAGTACCTCGACTGTGCTTTACTCTAGTATGGGTAGTTTTCAATAAGTCATTATTATTGCCTTCCAATTCCTAATAAACTATTATTACTTGTGAGAGAGATTTCTACTAGCTATGTACATGCATTTTTCACGATTGCACTAAGTCTACAGAAAAACGATCATAATTCCAAGGTTCAATCTCTGCAACTTGCATACAATTTCGAGTTTGGTACAATGACATTCTCATTTTCTCTCCAGTGTCAACATTGTTTTGCGCATTGCTCACCAGGTAATATAATAACTCCATGGATCTAACCAGTCTTGAAAGCCAGTGCAGAGCACATGTTCACTACTTCCTTGATCCTTTCACAGAAAATCAGACCAATCAGAGTGGAGTATGTGAAATAAACTCTCCAGGGTAGTGTGAACACTAGTGTTGAAAATTTGCTTAGCCGCAGAACACCCCACAGGAAATGTGACTGGGGCGAGGCCGTGACCTGTTGCACTTAGTATTCGTGGATGAAGTGTTGGTTGTAATGTAATGTTTACCAAGTGCCATTTCCCATTGTGTACTACAGTTACCACTTCATTTAGTGGTATTTCTAAGAGAAAATCATGTTCGGAATAGCAATGGTGTGGCATCGCTAAATGCTCCTCAAATTTGGCACGATTGCTACACACTTTGGAAGTGCATCATGCAGTCGTTTGTACACAAAACTATAACAGCTCACAGGTTTTCCACAATCCTCTCCAAATTGACTACACAAGTTTCCCCGCTGTCATATATATTCCGGGTTAAACCAGCAGGCACCACATGTGTTCCCTAGGTGGCTATACTCGAATGTTGCGAGGAAGCGAGGTCTTGATCTTCACTTAATGGTTCCGCTGTAAT
The DNA here is from genome assembly GCA_026419785.1 of Sclerodactyla briareus. Classification (NCBI taxonomy): domain Eukaryota; kingdom Metazoa; phylum Echinodermata; class Holothuroidea; order Dendrochirotida; family Sclerodactylidae; genus Sclerodactyla; species Sclerodactyla briareus. The sequence goes on along the minus strand of JAODTK010005442.1, from coordinate 135,699 downwards.
GCATGGATTTTCTGGGCGTTATTGGGGTTGGTTACAGGGGATATGGCAATATTTCTTGTCTGCCGGCTGTGCACAGTCAAACTTCTGCGCCACCAGGTTCTGAGAAAGAGTCTGTCCTGAAAGATGACAGTTCTTTTGGAAGGGACATAAAATGGTAGGTACCAAGAGATTAGGAAATTGGTTACTAACACCCTGCCGCCGATGTCATCTGACACCAGCGAGTAATGGAAAAGAGAAGGCCGAGTTATCGCCGATGCTCATCCACGATAAAACGCAGGTCCTAAATGAGCTATAATTCGCTTCCTAAACCCATGAAATAAAAATCAAGCGCGGTTGGACTCTTGAAAAAATGAGTGCGACTCTTGTCCTTCCAGTGTTGTGCGTTACAGGGTTAGTTCATACGTAATGAATCTCCAATATTATTTTCACAGATAACCCTCTTCATATGAACTGGTCAGACAGTGCATGGATACCACATCTGAACAAGGCCAAGGTTTCATGACTATTCTCTGAGAGGAGCAACCCTTTCTATGACAAAGCATGAACAATGAAGTCATCAGAATGCAGCATAGGAGTCCTGAGCATCTTAAGTGAGTTGTTCAGCAATGTGTTAATCTTCAATTTTCATTACAGAAAGCATCCTCGTTTCACATAAGTTCTGGACAGATAGTACAATAGCCTAAATGATAGTTAATGGTGTGTATACAGTAATCTGTATGTAAAGAGGGTTGTTTGTTTGTTTGTTTGATTGAACAAAATTTGTCCACAATATCCCCCTATCCATCCCCTACCTATCCCCCATCTCCTACCTATCCCCCATCTCCTACCTATCCCCCATCTCCTACCTATCCCCCATCTCCTACCTATCCCCCATCTATCCCCTGAGGGGTTCCTGGTGTATACTTGGCCAAACTAAAATTGTGAACAATTGGCTTCACTGCTTGCGTGATATCTGACTGAATTAAGCCAGTGTTTCATTGTCAATAGGAGAATCGTCCTGGAGTCTTTCAATAAAGTTGTTACTAGTGACTTGTAGGACTCATTTCAAATAAAACTCTCAGCACGATAGTACTGGAATGATGCTAGAGTGGCATTTCTCCCCCGTGACTACATTAACTCGATGATCTTATTATCATATGCCATTTCAACAGAGCCATGACTGGTGTGATATGAACTCGGTCCATGCCCTCAACAGCCAATTCTCATTCGTGATTCGGAAGCAGAGACGTCATTCCCCAGAGCAAGTGACTCCACTGACCTACTATACATCATGCTGCGGCGTAGGTAATATACCAAGCACCTGACCTGGCCTCTATAGCATACCAGGACTGTTGAGATATTCTCTGATTCATACCTTTGTATAGTTATACCCTTTGGCTTGAAGTTTTATTGTTTGAGCCTCATCTATCATCAACAATAAACTGTGAGGTATCCTTCTGATTATACCATTGTACAGTTATACTGTTTGGCCCCTCTATAATACAATACAGGACTGGTCGAGATATCCTGTCAGGTATACAGTGGCTACATGGGTCAGCAAGGGACGGCAGTGACCACACTCAAGATTATGTCAACCCACACTCAGATAAAATAAAGATTAATCACCCCCCCTCACAAATTTTCTTCGCCGATACCGAGGAACAAGCCTCAAATATTCATATATATTTCCCTAGTGTAAAACTATGCATTATTGATAGGAAAGTCCCTCTACAAATGTTTTATTTTTGAATTTTGAGGGGTTATAATGGCTGAAAGTTCCTTCGATTATTGCACTCAACAAAATGTTGTAAGGAGACTCCATTTGATTTTGTGCGACCACCACTCAAATTGATCCAGTAATCTCTGATCTCCTGATCATTACCTTGTACGGTATCAGTTGTTGGAGGAATCAGGCCGCGCCTCCTGAGCGCCCATGTTTGCGCCGGACCTCGGCCTTGAAGGCTGCGGCCTCGGCCTCGTAGCTTATTGAACCCCGGCCGGGTTTTGGGCGAGCGAAGGGTCGAGGCCGGACAACTTTTTTGGCGGCTATTAAATAAATGAAAATTGAAAAAAATCTATGTCACAAAGATGCTTTGTTTTGACTTACCGCGACAACTAACTCACAACTCGGTATCACCCAAAGGACTGCCGATAGAATGTACTGACGCAGCACTCGCACGCCGTTAGCAATTGCAAGTCCCCAGTGCAAGTGCTAGGTGCCGGAGATTATGCTAGCGAGCTAGCTAGGCCAAAGGCCCCAACAACTTACAGTTGCTGAATGTCTACTGCACTGAACAGGGCCAGAAATACGCTACGTTACTAGCTTTGTGGGATGACAAGCAGCAGTGAATCCTGCACAGATGCGGCCACATGTGAACACTCCCTCACTTACTCATGGGGGCACATGCTGGCAGGCGAGGCCGACAATCCCCTCCAAAAGTAGTTGGAACAAAACTGCACGTACTCAAACCCCGCGCCCCCCGAGTGAAATGTTGACTGTTAATTAGTGTCATTCATTCTAAGAACATTCCCCAATACAATTGAACTGAGGGGGGGGGGGGCCGGTTTTCATGCCTCGGGCCAAATTGACCGTCCCATCTCCAAATACGGTATTTCCGGGGATTTGCGCAACCCATTTTTGCTTGGATTGAGTTTGTGGGTATGAATGCAATGATGATGAGAGATAAATGTCCCTTCGAAGTCCGTAGTAGGATTGTGAGTGACAATTCTATTCTTCCAGTGCATAAAACCATGCCTAAGCCTGTACTACAATACAAAGATGTGGTCTTGCTGCCAGATCATGGGGAATGTTTTTATATTATTTAAATATAAATTTATATTTTGCTGGGACTTTGGCACAGTCCTTGGCCTAAAATTACTGTCGCACAGTGCTTGAATCAATTTTGTAAATTAAAAATACCTAATTTAAACACTATTGAACTTAGCCTAAACGACACTGTATTTGTAGTCTGTACATAAGAAAACAGACACAATTATTTCTCGATTCCTTGCTTTAGTCAAAGAAATCTATGCAGTCATAACAGTTTGTAGGTATGTGTGTATGCTGTGTGTGTGTGACGCCTGGCTTGTTAACGCGATCACTCGACCCCGCCAGGGTTGGATCCCGTTCAGACTTGGTATGTGGGCCCCCCATAATGACACATTCCCTAGTGTTCTTGGGTCAGTCCCCCCCCCAAAGGTCATCTGAAGGGTCAATGAACTTCCAAGGCCAGTCAAGGATCACCAAGCCTCTTGGCTTTTTTGTTTGGTTTTTTCGTTAGGTTTTGAACGAATGTTTCGAATCGATTGATTGAGTGTATTGCTTCCTAAAACCTTGTTCTAGATACTAAATCCTAAAGTGATGGTGCAGGTAAGTTGATAGGCCATGAGAAAACATTAATCTATCTCATGTATTCATCTACCCCATGGACTCTGTACCACACCCCCTTCCCACGTCGAGCTTCTGGCAATTACACAAATGCGGGTTTGGCCACCCCATCACCCTTCTCTTTTTGCCAGGCAAGTTGTCTAACTTCACGTTTTTTGGCTCTAAATTATCGCCCAAAAATCGTTCCATAGCGTTTTTCTGGCTTTCTTTCATCTCCTCCCACTTTTGCTGGAATTTCGTCAGGTTCCATCACCTTTTTCGTCAAGTAATCTCTTTACTTACGTGAGTTTTAAAAGGTTTATATTCTCTCTCTACCGCCGTTCCCTGTGCGGGCATTAGCCTAGCTTCGTACCTCGCTGTATGTTGTTTTGCGTACTGCCGCTAGCCTAACACAAGGCGGTAGCGACCTAGCGCCTGTAACCACTGCGGCTTTTCTTGTCTTTTCAGGTTTCGTTCCCGAGGCCCTACCTACCCCTCGACCCTTCCCTCCCCGTCCCGCCCTGCCCTGCCCCTTGGGTTCCGCGTTCCCCTTTCCCCTCCCCCAGGGTTTTGGGGAACCTTTTAGGGCCGCCTGTATCATTGTTTGGCCTCGCAGCGGGTGGCGGCGCGAGAGAGAGAATTTTCGTCCCAAAAGAGCTCTCTCGGGGAAAACTTTCCCTCTGGGACTCCGCGGGGTCCCACCTCGTGGTCGCCTGTGTCCCTTCCCTTCCCCGAGGTTTCTTGAGTTTTCTCCGGAGGAAGCTTCCAAATCTCGTTTAGCGTAGCAAGATTTTGGCCGTGGGAGGCTCGGTTTGAATCACGTGACTTCCATTTCTCCCACGGAAAATCCCAGCATGGCTATTTTGTGGCTGTCAGCCATCATCCCGGTTCGGTGGGACGTAGTTAATTACCGTGGTCGTTAGGGATTATCGGAGCCTTGGATACCGAATGTCCCGGTGGCTCTCGAGCCGTGGTTAATTACGCTGTATTGTTGGATGTTCTGTCCCCCGTATACCGGGTGTTGCCTTGCTCGACGGGCCCTGGGAAATTACCATGACCCTCAGGGACCTGGTGCTGATTCGACTTCGGCGCCTCGAGGCGTGCGGACCTCGCTCGAGAGGTGCGATATCGGCCATTGGCGTGGGGGATGCAGCAGCCCTCGACTACAACACTGACGGTTATACTGTTTGGCTTCTATCATCAATACTAGACTGGTACCGTGAGATATCCTCCTTATTCATACCTTGTACAGTTATACTGTTTGGCCTCTATCTGAGTCTATCATCAATACTAGACTGGTACCGTGAGATATCCTCCTTATTCATACCTTGTACAGTTATACTGTTCGGCCTCTATCTGAGTCTATCATCAATACTAGACTGGTACCGTGAGATATCCTCCTTATTCATACCTTGTACAGTTATACTGTTGGCCTCTATCTGAGTCTATCATCAATACTAGACTGGTACCGTGAGATGACCTCCTTATTCATACCTTGTACAGTTATACTGTTTGGCCTCTATCTGGGTCTATCATCAATACTAGACTGGTACCATGAGATGTCCTCCTTATTCATACCTTGTACAGTTATACTGTTTGGCCTCTATCTGAGTCTATCATCATACTATACGGTGAGATCTGCCTCTTGATTCATACCTGTGTATAGTTACACTGGGACTTCTGAGGCTTGTTCCGAATATATGTGCAAAAAACAAAACAAAACAAAAATGCTGAAAAGAAGGCCAAATCAAAATTGAATGTTTGAAAAATGATAGATCAATGGTTGTTGGAGACTGCTCAAAGTTGTTGAAAGCAGAACCTCTGACAAGTGTGACCAGCAGTCGGCCCTGTGTATGAGAAGTGAGATTGAAGTTCATTCATCTATTTACACTACACATCTGATCTCTTAAAAAGCGAGTGACAGGTTGGTATTATGAAAAAAAATTAGTGGAGAGTCTGCTTATAATGACTGAACTGGTAGGAGCACAAGCCCCCCCATTTCTGATGGCCTCATCATTCCGGCAGTGACATAAGGGTTTCAATTGGTTTGGTCAACAAGCTCGCAGAAACAACAAGCTTGTTTTATGGTCTTCGACCCTCTGTCACTTTTCCAATTCACCAGGGCTTGCTTCATGAGGTTTAGTTAGATTTCTGTGGAGATCAGTGCTGCTCCCCCCCCGAGCATGTTAACCCATCTCCATTCTACCAGTTTCCATATGGTGCCCCCATGGTAATGCGTGCTACCCAGCTCTGCCTATTCCCAGATACAAGCTACTTTTGAAGTCTGAGTTTTCTGTAACTGACAATTCTTACCTGTGAGAAAGAGTTTGTTGCACTCTTTTCAATTGTAGATATTCTACACAAGAATCCAGCATCCACAAGTGATAATTTCTACTCAAAACTGTAATAATAATATTCCAGCATTTATAATGCACCATCTATCTAGCGAAATGATCAGAGGTGCAGGTACATGACAGGAAACAAATAACAGAATTACATTACGTGGAACACTCCCCTAAACAGGAACGTTTTTTAACTTAGCTTTGAAAGTTGTTTTGGAGTAGAGTTCTCCAGCGAAAGCAGCAAATCATTCCAGACACGAGGGGCTGCATAGCAAATGATCGGTTTCCATAATTGAACAAGTACTAGGTACACAAGAAAGATCCGGTCAAAGTCATTAAGGTATGCAAAGGATGTAAGGAGTAATGAGAGCAGTAATGTAATCGGGGGCACTACCATTCAAAGCCTTCCATTTGAGTGAAGCAATTTTATAATTTAGGCACTCTCGTTCTAGTAGCTAGTGCAAATCTTGGCGGACTAGGTTGATGTGTTAAAATCTTTTAGTAGATTTAACATTGGCAGCAGGTTCAACTATAGTTGCCTAGATGACACAATGGGAGGGGAAAATTCATATATTCTAATAATCTTGGGCCGGATTAGGGCACTTATAGCTCTAAAAGTGTTAAAAGTGGCTTGAAGATATTGAAACCCTATATTGCTCATGCGGAGCGAGCTGTCTTGTGGCCCAGTCTGGGTTACAGCAGAGAGACCCAGGCAGCAAAAACGTGGCTGTGCCAGCATATTGAACCTCTATATGCTCTGCGAGCGAGATCGTCTTGTGGCCAGGTATGGTTTCCAGCAAGAGACCCAGGCAGCAAAACGTGGCTGTGCAGATATTGAACCTCTATATGCTTCCTGTGACGAGCTGTCCTGTGGCCCAGTCTGGGTTTCAAGCCGAGGCACCAGGCAAGCAAAAACGTAAGCTGTGGCAGGCATATTGAAACCTTATATTGCTCCTGCGAGCGAGCTGTTCCTGTGGCCCATCTGGTTTCCAGCAGAGAGCCCCAGGCAGCCAAAAACGTAGATGTGCAGATATGACCCGCTATATGCTCTGGGGGAGCCGAGCTGTCTGTGGCCCAGGTCGGGTTTCAGCCAAAGAGCCCCAGGCAGCCAATATGACCACCCAAGCACATGTTGCACCCATGTTAAATGTGGCAGGAACCCTTTCTAAAATATTGGGTTCATTTTTCAACAACTATTCCGTTTTGGGCCAGAGGTGCTGTGCCAGTTCTAGCTGTTAGTGGTTGCAGCAAAATACGTTTGAACAGCTTGTATTGTTACCAAAGCTCACATCGGTTTACACATCCAGTCAGCCTTAGAAGAGGTCCAGAGTTAACTTCCAGGTATCCACCCCAAGAAAGGGTTAAGGTGGGAGTTCAAGGACCAAGACAAGGATAAAAAGTCGGATATCTACTGTAACACTCTGATAAGATAACATCACATTTATTGAATTTTACTGATGAGCAGCTCCTATATGTTTTCTGGCTTCGCCTTACTCATAAGCCTTGAGGTAAGTTGGAGGAACAGGATTAGTAAATGTGTATATAGACAATAATAGTCATTTAACAATGAATTGCAGAAGTTAGGAGATCTGGTGTCTGTATGAGAATCCCTAAAACGGGCAGAGGTTCTTTTGGGAAGTTTATAGTGGAAGATGTGCATCGTTTTGTCCCCTAAAGATTCGGGATATCATGGTAGTTGGGTCCACACCATTATTGTCCAGTGGGACATAAATCATGATGGTTGGTCACATCATTTTTGTCCATGTTCATATGGTTTGGTTAGGAATTTCAGGTCAAAGATATTCATTTAGGGGGTTTACGCAGTCAAAAAAGTCTCTAGTAAACTTTAATTGTATATATGAGGTCAGCTATATTGTTTACAAGTAGTACAGATGGCAAATCCGGGAACTGAAGTTGAAGGTCAGCTAAGGACGTTTCAGGTATTTCCATATCTTCCTCTTTCATACAGGTATAAGTTTGATTCTTGTGATAGTTTGACCGTTTGTGTCAAAAAGTCAATTTCATTTGTCATCCCTGAACTTTGTTCAAGAGGGACATGTGGGTCCGTTGTGTGTGTGTGTAATTTTTTTAGCCTCAAACCACATAGGCTGGTTGAGCACGGGTGATGCACCTATCTTCTATCTATCTATCTGTCTGTCCTTGTCTTCCGTCCGTCCGACCGCCCAGCCCGCCCGCCCCCCCCGCTCCTCTGTAAACTTTTTGCTTTTGGGCCACAAATTTTCAGCATTGATGAATTCGTACAGACTTGGTCACTATGTTCCTTGACATGAGGGTTCATCGTTGACCACCTAAGGTCAAGGTCAAATGGCATTGACGGGGCAGATGGGCCAATAGCTTGTAAAACTGCAAACGCTAACTTCTCCTATAAATTTTGGTGAAGGTATGGTCATAATTGATGGTCTAACAGGCCATTCCTTCAGGGTGTTCGGGAATTTTTGGATCAAGGTACCACTTGGGCACAAGGGCCCATTTTAATGAACTTCACACAATGGTCCTTGAAATCCATCTCCTCCACAGCTTCAATCAATTTTTCTTCAAAGTTACATGTAATGACCTTGGGTAGGGACGCCATTTGGTTTTCAGGAATTTTGGGCTAGGGCCCACTTTGGGCTCCTAGGCCCACTGTATGAAAAACCGCAAATCTTGTATCTCCTACGATTTTTGGTGCATAGGGCTGATCGGTCATAATTATGGTATAGCAGCCGTACCATTAGGTTTTTCAGGATTCTTGGTCCAAGGTCCGCACTTTGGCCAGAGTCCCCCTATTTTTGTCTTGCCTGAACTTGTTCGAGAGACCTAGTGGGCACTTTGTTGTGTGTGTGTCTGTCTGTCTGTCCGTCTGTCGTCTGTCCGTATGTGCGGTTCGATAATCTCCTGAACCGTGAAATCCATCATGCTGGGACCTTTGTGTGGAGGTGCGCGATGAAGAGTTGCCGATGATCATCCCACTTTTCGTCCCAAAATACCATACTCATTTTCATAAATTTGTGCATATTTAACGAAAATTGGCCCCGGGAGCTTGTGTACAAGATAACTCGTGATCAGGTAGATGCGTGTGATGCCGTTCGGAGGTATATAACAACTAGAAGAGTACAACGAATTGATTAGATTCCTGGCCTGATCTAGCTAAGTAAGTAGTCTAATTTGTAGATTTCCTGCGATATTTTTTGAAGTTGTGGATTTTGACGAAACTCCGTGGAGATGGTGTGTCTATAGTCCCAATGCATTTAGTTACGTAGGGACGAGGGCACCGAAGTTTTACTTATCAATCCGCTTCACCCTAGGCCCATTTGCATCATTTATGCATATTTTACAGTTGTTGATCCTCATGAAACTTGGTGGAGATGGTACCACACAACACCTTTGATCCCGATAATTTAACAACAGTGTAAATGTCACTTAAGGTCATTCATGGAATAATTTGCATAAATTATGCAATTTTTCGAATTTGTTATGGCCAGTAACAATGTGGAATTATGCAGTTTTGGTGCTCGTAAGAGTTGTCATGGTAATTTTGGGTTTTCTTCGTATCAACAACATCTAAGACAAGATCAAAAGGTCAAAGGTTCAAGTTTTAAGAAATGTGCTTATTTAGGAAGTTACAGGCCAACAAGGAAATAAAAACTGTCGAATTTGGATATGTGATAGTGATCTGTCTCGCGACATAGACGAAACCAACTCCCTCTTCGATCTCACACCATGGTCTCAAGTTACAAGGGGCCCAAGTTTAATTTAATAACTCTTGGGCTGTAAGTCATAGCATTAGAGCATGTGTACCTGATACATATGGCTTTGGGGTTGAGTGAATCACATTGAGGAAAGCATTTTCATAAAAACCGTCATGTCATCAAAGGTATTCGAGGTCAAGAAACTGCAAATAATAACATTTTCTGCGATAATTTATAGTGACGGGTGTGATATGGCTGAAACTGTTGGGACATGCTGCCATATCGATCAAGGGTAACATTTTTCATAAAAACAGTTATGTATCATCAAGCGTCATTCAAGGTCACTTAAGGACCAAAAAACTGTCAAATAATAACATTTCTTGCAACAGAACCTCCAGCACTGTATGCACTTTTTGAGAATGAGTTATAGTATGGGCACCCTAGTGTGACAGCATGATGCTGAAATCACTATTATTATAGATGCTATCATAACAAACATGTTGCAAGACCCAGAGTTTCTCATTTCAACCCCTCAGCATTGTATTTCCATTCATCTAACTGTACCTCCTATCTGCTGACAGACAGAGATAGAGATTTTTTCATCTATGGTCAAAACCTGCTCTTGTTACCCTTGAGGTTCATCCTGCCTGTCAGAACCTCTTCTGGGCCCCCTACACTGACCATATAAGGGAAACACTCGGTCATTTGTTTACTACACCAGGCGCCTATTCAAGAATGAAGGGGTCAGGTTACACCTTGCAGTAGCTCTGGTGTGTGAGATAGGTGAGGGGGGGGGGAATTTAACTCCATTGGGAGGACTAGTATTAATGGAATCTATGGGTGATGATGAGGATAACAGACAAACTTAATTAGATAGGAACAGCTTCCAATATGAGCTGTGGTCTACCTTTGTATCGCAAACTGTTAACATGGAATCAGGTCACTAGGGTTATGCAGTGTGTATAAATTGCTTGATTCATGCGCATGTTTGTTGCATGTTTTGTTGAGTTCCGTTGAAATGTATTAAGTGTTCACAATTGGTCCTGCGATAAGTGAAGTGAGAAAATGGGTCAACAGAAAGTTGAGTATTGGTAATTGTGGCAATCTTAGTCAATCGTAGTCAGATTTCCACAAAACTATATGGGTATGGTAGACTTGTCTCATAAGCCGTCTTACGGGATGAAATTGTCACTAATTGTAGGGCGTTCTGTCAAATGCTATACCAGACCTTAAAGCAACTCATTAATGCCTGTAATTGTTCGCATGGTGAACTAGTAGTGAAAACACTGATAGCGTAACCGGCGAGGAAACTGGGGCGGGCGCTTGTAGCAAATTCCACAAATGGTACTTGAAATGACATCTCTTCCCACAAGCTTCCCACAAGCTTGAGTGGTTTGTAGCTACTTGTGTGTCAAACACATTCTGTTAATTATGATACTACTATGTCTAGCCCTACCATTCTTGATTGCGTGTCACTCAGGGATCAGTCCTGGCCCAATGCATTATTACTGTTCAGTTCCCCTCTCCAGATATTATTGCGGCCCATAGGACCAGTCTGTCATTCATGCCGTGACACCAGCTCTACTGACATTGACCCTTCTGATCGCGCAGTCGCTGTGAATCAGAAGGAAGCATGTATCACCAACATGAGATCATGGTGCCATTCCAATATGCTGGGACTGAATGTTGAGAAGACAGAGTTTATCTACTTCTTGTTACACTCTAGTAATTCTTATTGGCATCCTACCATTAAAGTTTGGCAATTCTGTTGTTGAACCGTATCCAGCTCGCATTAAGAATGTATGGGACTCTTCCTTTAATAGAATGTCCAGTCATGTGCAAACCATTTTAAAGCTGCCCTGCAATGCATATAACTAAGACATGTGTAGGCGGGTAAACTGCCCACGTGTATATCCGCTTTTGAGCAATTCGTTGGAAAAGCAATCTACACCTCATAAAGACCCCATTTTTCTCAGAACCCAAGATAAACTTCATCTACCAATTTTGTTTGCAATCCATAGAATTACTTGGGCACATCAATTACGCAAATTTACCCACGATGCTTTGAAATGACTTTCTAACTTTCTAACCCATCCACCAAGTTTGTTCAAGTCTGAACAAAGTTTGGAAATAGCATATTTTTTCAGTTGAAATCGGATAAGCGCTAGTTTTGTGAAAAAATCAAAATGACCCGCCGTGGTGGTTCCCAATGGGGCTAAAATTGATGTGGATCCCAAATCGATCGCCATGTTCCAAACGCCCATATCTGCAGAAAATCAGTACGGTCGAAAAAATCCAAGCTTGCCGCCGTTGGAGGGGTGTGGCCACGCCAACTTTTGAAATCATCAGAGATTTTCTTCATGCGGACCTGTCTACCAAGTCAATCGGATAACGCGTTATTTACCAGTTCAATCCTATTGAAAATTTTTCTAGTTTTGAGTTTTGAGTTCATAAATTTGCATATAAATGGCAAATCACCATAAAACCTGATTACAAGATATTGAATGGTCAGTAGTTCAAGTATTGGTCATCCAGTTTGGTATGACAACTATTAAGGTTACACAAACTGACTAGTCTGATTTGCATGTTCTTGCAAATTTCGAAGTATGTTGGATTTTTTCATAAAAACTGGGGGGATATGGTTCGACTTCAGTCCCATGAAATTTTGAACAGAGAGGCAAAGTCACTAAGGTCATTTTAATGTTTGACATAATTCATGCAAATATCTAGAGCTTGTTGATGTGCATAGAGTTTGTAGATGCAATCTATCCTCAGTTATGAGAATTTAAGAGTAAGCCCAGGTAGGTTCACTGATTCAATTTCCGTTTGATCATGCAAGACACTTCAGGAGGGTACTTTCTTTTATGGAGTGGGTAGCACAGTTGGCAGAGCATCGGCCTGACCCCATGGGGCAGTCAATGTCAATGGTATCACTAATAATATTTCAGTAGTAGGTCATGGTATCACTAATAATATCTCAGTAGTAGGTCAATGTATCACTAATAATATCTCAGTAGTAGGTCAATGGTATCACTAATAATATCTCAGTAGTATGTCAATGGTATCACTAATAATATTTCAGTAGTAGGTCAATGTATCACTAATAATATCCCAGTAGTAGCGGAAGTGATATCACTAATAAATTCAGTAGTCGCCTAGTCAAGTATCTTTAAAGACGAACTGCAGGATGGATCTATGGAAGGGGCTAATATAGAGCTGGATAAAAACTGATGCGTCAGTCTAACTTTCATTACGGAATTACCGGCCTTTGAAGTTGTGCATGTGGAGCATGGTGTATTGCACAAGATCGAAAGGCATCCCATCATGCAATATAAAGATGGTCCGGACTTGCACAACCCTGCGAACACTCATTGTTTCCTACTGAAATTCAAACATTGAATTCACTTTGGAAAGCTTTCAGTCTGTGGGTGAGGATTGCTGTAGAGGGTTCGTAGGTGTTGATGTTTACTTTGATGGGGAGGAAGACAGAAAGACTTCTGCTAAATGTTATCTTATTCAACAAAATGAAAACAGTGAATACATATAATAATTTCCCGTGTTGTCCATGTGTGACGTCATGCGGTTATTGCGCAAATTGGGATTCGCCCCAAGTTCTCTGCAGAATGGACCCAAAACTTTTGCAAGGCCAATAACTCACATTCTCGTATTGAAATGGGGTTTGGACCGATAGATACATTTTTCCATTCTCCACAATATAACCTCTGTGGATCCCAGCAGGTGTCCTTAATAATGATTCAGTATTATATCGATGGAATGGTTAGGTCACTAATGATTACAGTAGGTAGATGGTCAATTGTATCCACTACTAATATTTCAGTAGGAGGTCAATGGTATCCATAATAAATCTAAGTAGTAGGTCATAGATCACTAATAATATTCAGTAGCAGGATCAATTAGTATCACTAATAATATTTCAGTAGTAGTAGGTCAATGGTATCAATAATAATATCCCAGGTAGAGGACAATGGTACACTAATAATTCTCAGTAGTAGAGGTCAATTGTATCACTAATAATATTTCAGAGTAGGTCAATGGTATCACTAATAATATCCAGTAGTGGGATCCAATGGTTGGCCACTATAAGATCTCAGTAGTAGGTCAATGGATCACCAATATATTCAGTGAGTAGATCGAGTGGTTATTACAAATAATCTTAGTAGTATTAATAATTAGTACACAGGGTGTTAGGAAATTTGGAGCAAAGAGTTTGTAACTTGTAGGCTCCACCAAAAGCTGAAAAATGTCTGCAAAGTCCACAGATTTGTTTCCAACAGAATATTGATGATGACCATAGTGTTTCTTAGTATAATTATGACCCATTGGGCTACATTTTAGAATTTCAGCTGAAAACTGCCTCTGGATTATTTTTTTTTACTAGCATTTTGGTCAAGCACTATTGGGGGTATTTGGTGCTGTTGTGTTTGAACAGACGGCCCCAGCTTGGTTAAATCCGCTCAGATTTCTCTGAATACCAGTGAGTAGGCGAACAGGATAAGAGGATTGAGGTAGTAATATCCAACAATACAGGGATTTGTAAATGTTAGGGTTAATCCTGGGGTATATCTGGGAATCCCCTAACTCAATATAGGACCAGGAATGTCTTATACTTAGTGTTAGTCAATATTATAACAAAGTTCCCAGTAAAGCTAAACAAAACTGTCAAATATTTCACTTTGACATACATACACTCCTTTCCGCAGACAGGGATCGAGCATGTATCAATTTGAGGGGGATGGAATCCATTTGAGTCAGCCCAACTCACCCATATCCTGGTGAGCTACGTGGATGTGCATGTCGATCTATCTACAAATCTAGCCAAAAAATTGTTGGAACACCTCCCCCGCACCCCCTATTCATGTTTTTCTCTGAAGCTTGCATGATTTCCGACCGCGAGACCAACATTGCACAGGGGGATGGGGGGGGGGTACCAACAGTGGCTGACAGAAATCCTTCTGCTGGAAGCCACTGTAGGTGTCCAACAATTTTGGCGGGGATTGTATATCCCCATACAAAGCCTTCCCGTGTAGGCTGGGGGACCTCGGGGACGTTGTATGACGGACACGTGCTTACAAAACTTTGATCTGTATGTCACGTGTTGATTTTCGGCATGTTTAGGACACGCACCATAGTTGGTCGAAACCTATACAAGTGGACTATATCAGCAACTTTCTTATAAGCACTTACTTCCATGGCGACAGAGGAAAATCCCCAGACTTACGGTACGACCCGTTTCGCAGTGTCCGAATCATTGGGTGAAAAAGCGACTTTAAGTCGCGCCTGGAACGTGGCTTACGCCAACGAGCAGAAGAGTCATGGAAAACGGACTTGGCAGAGTTTAAATCACCATGACATGGAGGTCAGCCTGAATGATTACCTTTAACTTTATAGCTCCATATGTATCGTCATTCATGGTAAACCTAAATGCAACTTCATTACTAATAATCTTATATCAAACTTTCTTGGCCTTCAAATGGTTTACCGTATTTACCCTTAAGCAATTGGGAAACGAGCCTACAAGGCATTCCGTGTGCCCCAAAATGCATTCTAACCTACAGCACCAACCCTAATGAATACGGGCATGAATCTCACCAACATGAACCGTTACAGGCGTCATAATGTTACGGTTAACCATTAGGTCTATCATCAGAAATGGGATGGAGAGATTAACCATTCTCACTAGCGCCGCCACAAAAAGATACCACTTTACTGTACAGAGTCAATACTTCAGTCTGCGCCCTCGTCGGGAAGATGAGTTGCAAGCGCTTGGCATGGATGCTATATTATATGGCAATGTGTCTATGGGTGTGCTCTTCCGAGTGCGCATGACGCGCTTGCGAAACGCATCGAAAGACGAAATGCAGCATTGTGTCATAGTTCACAATACACTACTGCAATTAAACGATGTCCCATTCCGTCAACAAGTAAATAAAACACGGCAGGACAATACGCTATGTCAAAAAAAAACAATAAGCGGTAATTTCTTGGCTGTTAGCGGAATATGTTACGCAAAAGTATTATCCAACACACCCGGAATCAACCAAGCTGCAACACAAGCTACGCGGTAAGTCGGTTCTAGTAAATACCCAGTGTCCGTCGTGCACAATACCCAATGGGTTGCGCAGGCTACATGTAGTCACAGTTTTTGCGAACATTGATTTGCCGATTTCCAATAGGCCCCGACGGTTCAATAGATATGTGGGTATTTTGTGCGCAACCTGTTGTTCCTAGTTGATAGCCCGTATTCAAGGGTGATGGTAAATCGCGCTACGCAGTTTGGCATACTTGCTAATTAATTGCAGATAATGCAGGCGTGAGTTCATGATTTTATGGCGAAATATTCATGATCCAGGTCCATGTTGAGCCACGACACAGACTTCTGTACAAGAGCCATGGAAAAAACATTCCAAGCTATTCTATTCTGTTGGTGATGGGAACGTTGCCAATTGCGAGCATCCCGCTGTACTGCTCCTGACACGTCTTCCCACATATCCCCAGACATAGCATGGGAATTACAATCCCCGCCAAAATGAGTTGGATCACCTGTACCCCGCACCCCCTATTCAATGTTGTTCGCTTCAAGGTGCAGGATTTCTGACCACGCGACCAACATGAACAGGGGATGGGGGGGGGGTACCGTGGCTGAAGAAATCCTTCTTGCTGGAAGCCATGCAATGTTCCAACATTGTGGCGGGGATTGTAGCTACTCTGTTCACAATTGATTTGGAATTGCTACTCTCCTATCCTTTGATGGGTCATGAACCCGACTGTCATGCATAGATGGAGGTATTCTTCCTGCAGAAGAGGGGAATGTGAAAAAAAAGGTGGTTTTAGCAATTTGAAGTGTGAAAACGAGATTTGCCCCCACCTGGAGAGGGTCAAGCACTTACTTGGTATGTGGCGACTCATTGATGGAGTCACATGGAACCTACCGTCTTTGGGTCAGGAGAGGTAATTTTGCGGGCAACCGTGGTTGAAGTCTGATAACAATTTGTGGATACATGGTCTAGAATGCCTCGGTCCAATGGATTCACGCTAAATTGCGTAGGCAGATTGCTTAGGGGAGTAGAAGAACTATTAGTGCAAATGTGGAGTCAATTTGGTGACATAAGGAATTGAGAAAAAGTATATTCTGGCCTTTTAATAATTTCGGCTTGTGAACAGGATAACTCAACCCCAACCAGATGGATGAAGGTCTACTTTGTGATGTCTATTGTTTCAAGTCACTAAGCTTTCTTAGCTTGCTGGTTTCACTTCCTCTTATGATGGCCGGTGGCCCGTACGAAGGAGGAGGTTGGCTCTCTGTTCCAGAGGCAGCGGGTAGAAAATCCTCTTAGCTGATTCTCACAAGGAAATCCCTCACAGGTCTATCAGGTAAATCCTAATCTCAAATATTCGGGCCACATTGTTATCGCATGTTGAAGCTATCGTTATCTAGGGTGTGGAGTGGAGGTGCCCATAGATTATTCAAATCACTGTCACTATTAAGTGGATTAAACCACTATTTTATCCAGGGATATTCAAACATGAGCGAAAGGCAACTGGACTAACGTGTGAGTGAAGGCAGTGCGTTTAATACTCGGCGACGAATTTTCAGTAAGACCGTTTATGACAGCGTAAAGGTGAAAAACCCCAGTTCATCAATAATTTGGAATCCAGGAATTGGAGACGCATGAGAAAACAAGCGTGCCGTATGTCTAAAATATAAGAACAAATGAACAATATCTCTAAACATCCAATAACCGTCATGGCAAATTTCACAAATATTTGATAAAAATCAACTGTACCATAGTTTACCATAGTATGTACCTCTGTCTTTTATGGACGCTACATTCCCATTGGATCCCACCCATCCCCTATGAGTCTGTCTTTAGAAAAATCTTCAGAAAAGAATCAGTCTTTAGAAAAATCCCAATCCTTCTTGAAGAAAAGGCCATTAATCATTCCCATACATTAAAAATAAATAGACCGACCTAAAGCATGTAATCAAGAACAGACCGGAGGAAGTCGAACTCATGCCACTTTCGTCAAAAGTAAACTATTTTGTGACTATTATGGCATCATAATGAAACCTTTGGTGCCACAGGAAACTAGTTGTACATCGATTCTAAAAATAATGTTTCCGGTGAATTACCTTTGGTGTGACATCGTTATAAAAATTTCTGAGGTGACGTAAATTCCCCTATCATCCACTCACATTAAATTTACCTGTGTGCAGGAAAGGGGAGTACCACGGAGAGTTACGATCTCAAATGTGGAAAAGCCCGAGAATATAATGAATAGGTGGAATGAAGCTAGAATATAAACATTCATTCCACAACAGATCACAATGTGATGGTACTGGGGTATTTAAGGTTGTGTTAATGTTCTGTTAGGTAAAAACAGGGAAAAGGGTAGGCCTAGCTTCGTAGATATCACAATCATTTGATTAGTTCATGGGTATGTATGTTTTATATTTGGACCAATGAGTCTAATGCATACATTCTGTACTTGTAAATTTCTCAGGCACAATATTCTACTTGTTGGCTCACCTGTAGCTGGCGAAGGACCCCTCTATTTATTAAAGGGGAACAACTGCAGGATGATCATTCAGATAAATAGCTGGATAAAAAACTGCATGCGTCAGTCCAAACCGGAAGTTATAGGACTTTCCGGGGGTGGGTTTAAACAAAAAAAATTAAAAAACGGAGTTATATAATTGTTAAGTTTGTGTATGTGAACAGTGTATTGTGCAAGATTGAATGCATCCAATCATGCCAATGATAAATAATGTCATACTTGCACACCCGCAAAAATTATCTTGTTTCTATTGAAATTCAAACAGAAATTTCACTTCGAAAGCATTATCTATGTAGAGGATGCTGTAGTTGGTGGGTAGGTGTTGGGCGAACTTGGTGAGAGGAAGACAACAGAACTTCTGCTAAATGTTGACTTATCCAACAAAATGAAAATAATCAAATACATAAAATAAATCCTTGTGTTGTCCATGTGTTACGTCATGCGTTATTGCGCAATTGGGGTCTCCCCAATTCTCTGCCTTAATGGCCCAAACTTAAAGCCAATAAATCCACATAGGAACATCGTATTGAATGGAGTTTGACCTATGGATACAGTTTTCCATTGCCACGATATGACTCTATTGTATCCAAGCTGCAGTTGCCCTCTAACTGGTGAGGCAATAGCAGGAAAATGCATGTAACTATTTGAAGAGAAAAATTCGCCCAAAAACCCTAAAGAGCTACAATGAATGACAAGCAATCCCATTTGTATGTGTAACATCGTACAACAAGGTAATACAGTCTCGTTACTTACCTTGAATAGCAGGGAATCTTTGGAGACAAATTCTAGGTAGAGCAACATAGGTTTGGAAAGTGTGAGTATGTGTATATCAGTTTTTGGCAAGGGGTTGCAATCGCCTCCCAGCACATAGGTGGAGGACATTTTTTCTTCAGGGCTATAGGAAGGGCGGCTGATTGGTGGCTACCGGCTAATGCCGAAAGTCAGTTTTACCCGCCTTGCAGGTAGACAAGTCAATTACAAAGTCATGAGATATTGTTCATCACAGAGCGTACCTCCAGTGTCAATTCAGTATGGGAGCAATATCTTTGAATTCCAGGGCTAGGCGTGGACCCAACTGCCAGACCCCCCCTCCCTCCACCCCGACCAAGTGGTGGTACTGGAGTATGTCCTCAGCATCCTACTCTCACATTGACTTTTTCAACAATACTGCAGAAGGGGCTGGCACATGGTGTTGTTGTGAATAGAATCTCGCGCCATAAACAAAAAACATAGCAGCTAACATGATTTATTCATTAACATGTGCAATATATCTTTTTGGTTCATCACAGCATGTGTGTATTCCATTCGTAAAGTCAACAACTTAGTCTCCATAATAGGGGATTTCTGGTTTCCTTAAATAGCTTCCCAGCTGTAATTAATAACAGCAAAGATCTTTGGTTCTGGTTTATAGGCAATATAGTAGAGGCCCTGTGAATCAAGTGATAGTGATATGGCTGGAGCTTGAATTCAAAGTTTGGTCACCTCATGACAATGAACCCGTTATTTCTGAGTCGAAGTTTGAAGAGTCTTGTTCATGCAATAAGTCACAATTACTAGTCTGTCATGTGAATATAGTATAAAGCCTGTCTTCTTCCCCTCCCCACCCCCCCCCCCCCCTCCATTGCCAGAATTGGAGTGTAACATAACATTCTGGACAAAGTGAGTTATCCACACCAAAAATGTCTTAAATTCCTGATTATCAAGAGTTAAGAATACGATGTCAGGATCCCTTCTATTTTGGTATTAGATTTTAGGTGATATTGCAGGGCTTGCAAAATGTGAGAAGAGTAGATAAACCAGGGCCGGGTAGTGAAAAAAATACTTGTAAAATGTAAGTGTACTGATCATAATGTGTGTATGATTCTTACTGTTCCTGTTTGCATGTCAAAGTATCAGAATTATCAGCATTTGCTAAAATGGCCTTTTTTAGAAGGGCAGTCTGCCCTGTACTATATCCCCCTGGCATTGACACAAATCATAGTTATCAAATTTCCAGCAAAGAGCAAGAGCTGTCAAATGATTGAATCGAATTGTATCATAGAGGTCATGAACGTGTGAGTGCCTATGAAACCACCCCCCCCACCATGATGCCTGCAACGCAGCGAGATACACAGGGGACATAGTTTAACACACTGAAAATCATCTATGTAGGTAATAAAACAATCTTTTTGAAAACTGGATATGTTCAATATTAATGTTACAGGATCTGTGTATATCAAGGACTTTTTTTTGCTCCATGATAGGTGTATAGGGCTTATCAGGGGATCCCTCTTTAGCTGGTTCCCAAAATAAAAACACAGGGGAGTCCCATCTCATGTTTCAGATCTCTCTGTTTTGCAAGGGGGTTGGTGTTTGCTCTCGGCTTGGTCTAGGTGACAAAGCTAAGGGCGTTTCCCTTCCCCTATATAACCCCCTCCTTCCTTATTCTGGTTCCCAAATAAGGGATCAGGTGATGGCTCCGAATTTTCAATAATCAAGCCCTTATTATTTTTTTTTCCGGTTCCTCCTGGATGCATTGATGTATAGTCCAAGGTATGTGAATTCAAGTTCCTTCTAGACTGGTATAGGTGATCTAAAATTGTTGGTTACTGTTTGTCTATGGAAAACTCCTTAGTATTGAAAAAATATTTTGCAAACACAAAAAGTAAGGTCCTATTTTCAGAGTTCTGATAGGTGCAATGTTCTAAAGCAGACCTATGGGAGGGATATTGGGTGGCCCCCGGCATAAGTCCCTGCCTTAGGTATTTCTTGAGGAATCATGTAAACATGGTGGTATTGAACCACTACACCTAAGTAACAAAAGAAAGAGGAAGAACAACAGTTTTAGTTCCTTTAAAATTTATTAGGGTGTTTAATTTGTGCTGTGGGATGTATACGGAACTCACATGTTAGTGTGTGTAAATATACACAAAGTCACTTTGATTTGTGTGGTGAGTCATTTTTTTGCGCTGCAATAATGAAGACGTCAATTGTTGCCAAGATAATGGGACTTTGCAAGGGGCGAGTATGAATCAGTTCATATTGAGGAGAAAGAAAATCTGAACTTATTGGTCCAAAAGCTTCTTCATTCGACATTTCGTTGGGAAGTTTATAGACCTTTGAAATAGAAGATTGTGTGCTTTTATTATTGTGACCAACTCAACTTCTGCAGCAACACGTACTGTACAACCAACAATTTTTACATATTCCTCTTTAAAAAAGCCAAATGTCAATTCTACCTAGGAGCATCAATCACAAATTTTGGATTATGTTCGCTATGGTGAGTTGGTATATGTGCCATTAACCCTGTAAAGTGAATCGGGTTGAACCGTGAGCGATGAGCAAGTTTTTCGAAACATCAGAATATAGAATACATAGGAATTGTTCAAGGTTTAGCATAAATTATTGTGCGATAGCATTTTTGTGATAGTGTGTGATACCATGAGATCCTCAACTTAAAACTTGAGTAACAACAACTCAGCAACAGAAGGCTGTATAGGGAAGAAGACAGGAAGTTTGGACCCATGGGTTCAGTTTGCCTCCCCGTATCATCAAAAGCCCTGGTACATGATATATGAGAACCCCCTCAACCAATTGGATAAAGCAGTCGTGGCCAAGAGGGTCCTCATGGCTGAAGTTCTCAAACCACTAGGCTTGCCTGTTCCAGGATAAGTGACTGTTTCGTTGTTTAAAGGGTAATAGTTTGTGTTTAACCACCTGAGAGGATTTGATAGTTCTAGTATAAATATATATATATATGGTACCAACCGTGAGCAAAATTCCACCTCACTGGCATCAAGATTGACATGCTACTCGGATTGTGACAAGTGACCAAATTCAGAATTTTGCAAAATCATGCAAATTAGAGACATTATTTGACCTTCTCTAGCTTCAAATATTATCACAGGATAAAGGTGGTCTACAACCACCAGGTCCATTAGAAATCCAACCAAATCGTATAAAATCAGATAATTTATGCAAAGTGGCTATGAATGACCCCCAGTACCCGATTCACATGTTCAAAGGTATCTGAGCCTAACAGGGGGTCAAAATCCTAAAATTGTGACCATGATATTTTCAGAATGCTTGGATCTGTCCAATTGAGCTGAACTCTGGTTTGCAGCTCTCTCGGGGGGGTGGGGGGTTATATAGGAAAAACCCATGGTTTTGGTATAGTTAGCGTTAATGAGTGAAATATTGATATATTATTATATATATGCAAAGTCCAGGATGCTGGTCCAGGTGGGCTAAAATCTGGTTGTGCTTTTGGGGGAGAAACGAACGTAGTGTTTTGGTATAAACTTGGGTCATTGCGGTAAATTGTGTATTTTGAACACAATAACTACATGGGTGAATCAACCTCATTACTCAGTATGTGGGTTCCCTATAATGAGTACATGAGTACACTGTTGCCAAATTTAGGTCTAGATTAGCTGAGGTCAACAGAGGTAAAAATATGAAAATCTTGTCAACACGACATATCAGATTGCTCGGATCAGTCACGGACTCACTACAAACCATTTGGCCTTCTGGGTTGTGTTTCACCCAAAATACTAACTGGGAAGTATGGTTTACCCCATTATATGATATTCATCACTGAATGCTTTCTAACCACCAAATAGCAAGAGTTAATATAGATGGAAGTACATTAAAACAACTATAATATCTCATCCACAGTCCACTACTGGGTGATGGTTATGTTGGTCCTTTTGTTGGCAGGTTATACCATTCATTGCACCATTGTTACGAGGTTTGCAGAATGTACCCTTTTCCCCTTCCTCACAAACATTAGAAGTTTGTTACACATTTTCTAAATATGAACTATGTTTCGGGGCCATCTTATCATGTTCACATGCATTTGAATATTGAAAGTGTTCTTCTTTTTTCTAAAGAGGGAGATCTTACTGGCTTGCTCGAGGATATCTCACATTTTAACGTAAAGAAGAACACTCACAATATTTAAACATCACGCATATTACTGAATTGGTGGGAGATGTGTAATATTAGTGATACAAGGGTATTTCTACCTATATTTTTCATTTTCTCTCATTCCAGCCCAGCCTGGGGAGAAGCCAGTGCCATTGACTCGGACAGACGCCCAAGAGGCATAAAAGAGGAAGTCAAGGAGGAACAGAATCAGTCGCAGAACAATGCAAACAGTGCCCTCACTGGAGCAACGTCTGGATCCTTCCTCTCATCGAATGTGGGGCAAGGCATGATGACGCCACCTCAAGCAAAGAAGAGGAAGCTCGGAAAATGAGCTAGAGACTTGGCCAGTGGAATGGTTGAATATATTGCTGCTGGTTCTTAGGTCTGTTAAAAACAAAACTTGTCGCTATGTTTCATGCCAGACAGGAAGGGGGGACAGGAAGAAATCTCTTCATCCGAAAATGAGAGTGGAGGAAGTAAGGTGAAACACTGCCAGGTTGGAGCAAGTGATGATGCTGCTGCCTCGGAGAGGAAGAAGGGTAAAATATAGAATCGGCATGATGACTGAGTAAGAGGCGTGAAGTTGGTACAATGATAATTTCCCTGAACTCACCAAGCCCTATTTTCAAGGTGACAAACGAGCAGCAGTTTGATAAATCCAGCTCTGTTTGGAGGATGAGTAACCCTACTCATAGTTGAATTCATATTTTGTAGGCGCGTTTATTGGAGAAGCCAAAACACAGCAAGTGAACATGGACTGTGAGGGCACCTTTGCAGTCCCCCAGGACTGACTCACTGTCGGCGATGTCGTATTCATTCCAATAGAATTGCACTGCGTGTAAAGAAAATACACTACTCTGCAACCATGCTTGTATATTATCCACAGAACTGGTACATATAAAATGGAATCCATAATGGCTAGGGCACATGTACCGACAAAATGAATTGGCATCTAACACACCATTGTGCCATGTACCATGCCCCTACATCCCACCCACTGTGTCCGTGCGCCAGTGCCGCCCCGTCATTCACACCACTGTGCATTGCGCCAGTTCCCCCCCCCCCCCCCACCCTTACGCCTCACCACCCAAGCCTCTGATATAGGCAGCAAGGCTGGAAGTAATTAACGCCTTTTGCACCTCTCCTTAGGATGATAAGGAGCATATGCCAAGTTGAACTTGCACCGCCCAAATTGGATACTCAGTACAAACTGCACCCCAAGAACGTTGTTAGGGGGAATGGCCGTGCTCAGTCTGCATCTATTCCAGAATTGGATAAAAGATCAATTGGAAAACCCCAATAATGAGTAACTCCTGGAAATAATAAAACAGGTAACATAGGACTCATTCCTATTTTGTCTTTCCTTTATTGCTTTTCATACGGGCAGGGCATTCAGATGGATATTAGGGTATTTATAGTAGTCCTGGATCTCATGTTTGCATCTAGTGAACATATGGATGCGTAATTCAGTGAGAGAGATATTATACCCGATGCTGGAGGGATGAAGTTGAACAGGAAGCTGTTGGAAACAGCAATGACTGTTTACTATGATGAATTCCTGGTATCATAACAACCCTACATTGGCAAAGCAACCTATCCCACGTACAACGTCACAATTAAATACACACACACCCACAAAAAAACCATCAAAATGTTTCCAAGCAATAAACCTCAGTCTACCCATCGATGCTAATGAAAGTGAGAAACTTTACCCTCTATGCTAGCCAATTGTGGAATTCTACACTAAGTTTTATCAAATGACAGCAATATTTGCAAGTGACTCCTTGAGCATGTAAATGGAGGATATGGCCGACATTTTCAAACTTTTACTGCTGGGAGTTCATTCAAGTCAATTGAAGGATGGTCAAGGAGGGGCCTGAACCCCCCCCCCTCTCCCCCCTCCCCAATTGACAACCAACAAGTGGCAGAGTGGTTAAAGTATAAGACATTAGAAGTCATTTCAAACCATCGTGCAAACGTCTAACTTCTACCAATACTCTGTGGAAGGTAAATCCAGTGGCCTAATTTTTGGCCATATTTTCAATATCGACAATTAGTATTGTTTCCACAATTATAATACTGTATCTAACTATTTTAACATTCAACTCTTCATTAACTAGAGCCAATCAAGATCACAGATAAAAATGGCCTCTGGGGCTGAAATGACTCCCTAGGTGACCATAGCTTTTTAATTGTTGAAAACTCATTGAAGTACATTGGTCACTGATAATGGCGGCATTGTATTTATGTCTAATTCAATTTGCGGTATAGGAAATAAATACTTTGTGATAATATTCAGCACGCACCTAGATGACTCCCTAGTTCCAGGATACTACATATGCACTATGTACTGAAGTAGCCCTTGTAAAAGTTTTTTCTGCTACTACTATTTACAATCCTGACATACACGTCAAAGCCCAACAACACATGAGGCCAGCTGTTTTTCAAGTCCCGCTAATGTACTTCTCTCAGTCTGTCAGCCACCAGTCAAAGTAGATTAAAGACAAAACAAAACGGCATTCATACTAGTGTATACGCTATTCCTGAGGCAGAACCCTGAGTCCAGTGCTGAAAGTATGAATTGTCCACCTTTAAATCCCCACCTACATTAGTTTTGTCATTCCAAGAAAATCTAAGCTCTCTAAACCCACTGGCTACTCGTCATGCCACGGTCACTCTAGGGTGATACTGTAATTCACACGCTAATAGAAGAGCACCTGTGTTATTTCCAGATCATTGAAGCATTTGAGTTTATCAGGACAATTTGCAGAACTATCACAATGTATAACGGTTGATGTGCATGTGTCCAAGACACATCACTCTAACAAAACTAATCAGAGCCGACAGTCATCTACCATAAAGATATGGGAGAAAACAACTTCAATGAACTGTGATCGAGAGGCTCAAATAATGAAACTGACGAACTAAATGGTAAAAAATGCAGTTAGATTGAGTGGCATGAGCTCTATTTAAAATGAATCCGGTACAACCCTTTTTTTTTTCCACAGGCGGTTAGAACTATTCTGGACCGACTTGTTTTCTTGAGACGGGCAATTCAATTTACATATTTCATTCAGCCGCGACCAACAGCCATATTTTGCGAGAGATGGGGTGTCACTTCCCAAATTCCATACCCCTTGGCGAAGAGTAATTTGGCAGTATAATGACTCATTCTACCCCTTGACACCTTCATGGGCCAGTGTGTCCATGTTTGGTCAACATCCATCAAGGAACGAAACATTGAGAGATAGATCTTCATCAGAGAGAAAGGATGGATGGATGGATGAGGATGGATGGAAGGATGGATGTATGGAAGGTGGATGGAAGGATGGATGGATGGATTAACGGATGGATGGATGGATTGATAGATAGACTGACCGTGAGGGATCACATGATTGCTAACGGCCAGCTTTAAATAGCTTTCTTTGTCCTGAGCAATGCGGTCAAAGATCATCTTGGGGTAATTTTGGGTATTTTGTGAAAATACGCACAATCCGCCTTCATTTCCAATTGAATGGTCATGAAAGTTTGGGGACTTATTGCTACAATGCCGACTGTTTAAGGGTCATTTTTGCCAAATTGCTGCTGAAGGTCACATGAACAAAATGCTTATTCCACCGGAATTAAATTGGAAGAACATGATAATCAGTTATACCATTGAGCCTACAGAAAAAGATTTGGTATATTGCAAAAGGTGGTCAGTTTCATCATTGACCAATAGTCCATAGGTGGGTAATGAATGTCATGTCAACAAAGGTCACCTAAGGGGTCAATTGTGATTGTTCTGTTTGAATAGTTCAGGTAGCTCCTCCTACAGAATCGATTGGATGATCATGAAGTTGTGTCAGTATTTACCATGGACCAAATGGCCATATGGGATGTTAATGGATTATGGCTACTTTTGTTCTAACGTTCAAGCAATTCCCTGGGGAGCTACTGCTAAAGTGGACCAACAACCATAAAATTGACGGTCAAAGGTGGGTAAAAAATTGGCAGCCAATGCCCTTGACACTACCAATTGTTGCATATTGCTCACTTTCACTCACATGCAGCCTCTGAAAGATGATTGATATGTTCAAGTGTCCACAATTGATGATTGATGGCCAAAGCGTGTTTGTAGTAACCTTTCATTGGCCAAACTTTCATTTATGTAGAGGTACTTTCTTTCATAATTTTTTTCCCCACAAAAAAAATTCACAAATCATCACCAATCCAATTCAACCAATTCTTACAAACGGCCCACTTTCAAATTTCCAGCCACCCTTTCAACTTTTTTTCATCATTGTCAGTTTGTTGGTATGAATTTTGTCAAATCACCCACTTGATATATGTCTCAGCCTGAATGAAATTCAGGAAGAGACTACTTTAGTGGTCACTATATGGCGTTTGTGTATGTGTGTGCATGTCACACGTTCTTGTTAGCAGGATTTCTCACAAACCGTGGGAGGCCCGAGTATGTGACAAAAAAAAATTGTGTAACACCTGTGTTGGGTTTCCGATCTGATAGATTTTTGGGCAGGCACAGTCATAATATTAAGTTTGGGTACTTAGTATCCTATATGCTTTTTTTATGTTGAATTTTGTTTAGGCTCATAAGCCAGATTATCAAGAACGCATAGTGTGCTACAGTGAAGGTAGTTTGGTGCGTTCATGTAGGAACCTGATGACAGGTAGAATGAACTGTTTAGATTCGCAGCTAAAAAGTGCTATTAAGTGGTCAGATTTGCATAATGCATGCAAATTTTCACGAACTTGGTGGATGTGGATTATACCAGGTTCCCGAGGAATTTAAAAGTGAAGTCTTGTCACTGGAGGTCTTTATAATGTGTCTTACAATTTACATATTTATGCAATTTTTGAACGTTCGATGGATTTCCCGAAACTTGTAAATGGTGATCCCCCTTTGATCCTGATCATTTTTGTCTCCGCCTGAACTTTGTTCAGGAGTTAAAGTGTCCTTTGTTGTGTGTCCTGTCTGTCTGTCTGTCCGTATGTGGGTTTCGATATCTCCTGAACCGTGAAAGCCATTCATTCTGGGACCTTTTTGTTGAAGGGGCGCGGTGAAGAGTTGCCGATTTGTGAATCCACTTTTCGTCCCAAATGACCCATACTCACAATTTGCAATAAATTTGCATATTTTAATGAAAATTGGCCCAATAGCTTGTTGCAAGATATCTCTTGATCGGTAATGCATGTGATGCCGTTCAGCGTATATAACACACTATTAAGAGTACACGAATTGATTAGATTCTTGTCATGATATATGCTAATTAAGTAGTCTAACTTTGCATAATCCTGTCAAGTATTTTTGATGTTCGTTGATTTTGGCGAAACTCGGTGGAGATGGTGTATCTATAGTCCCAATGAATTTTACAGTAGTGACGAGGACACCAATGTCAATTAATGTTACTAAGCCGCATTTACCTAGTCCTATTTGCATGATTCATGCTTTTTAATAAAGTTAGTTTGAATCCCCATAAACTTGGTGGAGATGGTTACACCTTTGATCCGGATCCAATTTAACAACAGTGTAAAGGTCAATTAAGGTCATTTAATGTGATATTTGCATAATTATGCAATTTTTTCGAATTTTGTTAAATCGCCAGTAACAATTGGAATGAGTGGCAGTAGGGGTGCGCATAGAGATTTGTCATGGTTAATTTTTGGGTTCAGTAATCAAACAACATCTAAAGACAGGTCAAAAGGTCCAAAGGTCACGTTTTAGAAAATGTGCTGATTTAGGAGTTCAGGCAAAGAATAAACACTGTCAATTTTTGGATATGTGATAGTTCTCTGTCTGCTACATAGAACGACACCATCTCCCGCTTCGATCGCACCCTGGTCTTCAAGTTAAATGCAGGGCGCGGATCCAGAGGGGGGCGCACCCGGAGCGCGCCCCCCCCCCTAAAAATCTCGAGCGGATTTTTTTTTTTTTTTGGCCGCCTGAGCCGTTAGTTGAAGTTGGACACAAGCCCCATCTGCCATCGTCCCCCAGTCAGAAGAGCACCACGATGCGGATGGGTTTTATTGTTAGGTATTCTTAGCTCCTCAAAAGCTAACGCGTATCTAGGCACTGCAAACTCTACTATTAGTTACGACCGAGTGCGCTGTTCGATGTCCAGGGCTATAATGATTTACGACGAGATTGTGGTGATTTTCCACACTTAGAGCGCGACGCGCTTTGAATGTTGTGCGGGCGAAACCACATCTCTTGAACGATGAAGAAAAATTTCCCGGTCGGCAGATTTATAGGCCATGGGCGTCAACATGTGGGGGACGGGGGACATGTCCCCCCACTTAAAAGTGGGGGGAATATCACATCGTTTGCCCCCCCACTTTTCCGGACGTAATAAAAAAATATTAGGCACATCCCCCCCCCCCCCGATTTTGTCAATCACCTAAACTGATTCAATTTTTGTTCCTAACCAAACAAAAATCGCGTTGGAAATTGTCTTAAGTCCACAGGTGAAGATCTTGACCCGACTAGGGCCGAATTCGAAGGATACCCATGTTCCATACCAAATTCTCGAATTTTAAATCGGATAGCCAAACGTGCATATTTGTTTTTGCGCGCAATGTCGTTTTTATCCAGGCGTTGTAGGCTACTAAAATATGCGATGTGGTGCTTCGAATCATTTTGTTCACCTGATAATTTCAGGAGCCTTTGGGAGCAGACTGCCCGCCCCCCATTTTTCTTGAGATGAAAAATTCGTGGAAAATCTGGGAAAGAAAAAAGCAAAGTGAAAAATGCTTATTTCTTCCGATAAAATGCCCCTAAACATGCAAAAAAAAATTCGCGCGCTTTGCGCGCGCGCGGACGGTAATTTCCCGATTACTGACTTTTAAAATTCGTGTAAAAATGTTCTGCTCCCGAAATGCAATGTCCGTACGCCTCTGGCTTTCTCCTTCGATCCCAGAAGGGGACTGGTCGGTAGACCCGGATCCCACGCAAATATAGTCGGAGTAGAGAAGGTAATAAAAAAAAGAATACCAGTCGGTGTATTCAAGTAATCATCTTAGTTGCAACCCCAATGAAAACTTTTTGGTGTGTCTTTTATCAAATCACACATGAATATAGATGGTGTGCATGCTATTGAGCATGGCAATTGCCGTTTCCGTCGATCTGGGAGGGTATGAGAATTTGACATTTTCTTGGTGCGCTTCGCGCCAATCCATGGTTGGTGGCGCTCCGCTGAGTTGGTCATTTGCATTCGCTTGTCAAAATGGATCGACGCCATTGTTTGTAGCTACATTGTTTTGTCGTTACGCGTGGGTAATGTCCCACGAGGATCCCAATTCGGTCGTAGATAGTACTTATGAAGACGGAATACTTGATACGGTTATTGGCCATATCTATTACGGATTCACCCGGTTGCATGGCTCGCACATTAGGGATTGGTCTGTCTTGTACTCGATCTACCATCACAGAAAACACCCAACCCTTCTTTCTTGAAGAAATCTGCCTCCATGCCTGGTCAAAGTATTGTGCTATAAAGGTGCCACACTCAAATTTGATTACCATGGGATTGAGAAGAGACAGAGACAAACGTACATGGCATGTTGGTGGATTCGTGTTACTCGTTTTTACATACACCAAAATGACAAAATAGAACTTTTCAAAATGTTCTTAAGAATTGCCCTCATTCTACATCACAGGATCATGTCCACTCAGTAGGAAAGGTATCAGCTTGATC
The DNA here is from genome assembly GCA_026419785.1 of Sclerodactyla briareus. Lineage (NCBI taxonomy): Eukaryota > Metazoa > Echinodermata > Holothuroidea > Dendrochirotida > Sclerodactylidae > Sclerodactyla > Sclerodactyla briareus. The sequence goes on along the minus strand of JAODTK010005442.1, from coordinate 105,143 downwards.
AGGCGTTTTCGGGCAAGCTTCCTGGCTAATCCGATGTATGGCGAGAAATACAATTCTCAAATCTTCTCGAATGACTTATCACACGATTGCGATTATGAAAGAGTCCAATTCCATACGCGCAGTGGAACAATCTTTGTGACGACTTCGTTCCATCAACGGCAACCAAAAATGTGATATTTGGGATCACTACTTGCAACATTGTCGTTAGTACTACGTTGAAGTGTGTTTAAATACAGGAGCTAGTCTTAATGGACCACCAGCAGGCGGCTGCCACCGGGGGGGGGGGGGCGGGAGGGCGGCTTGGCCCCCCCCCCTATTGGTTTGAGGCCAAAAAAAATAAATCGACAGAATGATGGTTTAATACAACGTTTCGTCGGGGGTGGGGTGAAGTGTGAAAATAGCGTTATCCAACTCATGTTATTTTCTATTCTTTCTCATCTAGACTCAAATCGAGACTCAAACTGTTGCTGTAATATACGTTCACCGCAAATGAGGCGTAGTTTACCAGGCCGTATCGAGCGGGAGATGTGTCACCCTTCCCAATAATTCATGTTCCGTCGGCAAATTTTCGGTCGGTCGGAAAAAGGAGAAAGAGGAGAAAGAGGAAGAGGAAAAGGGGCGGAGGAGGAAGAGAAGATGAAAAGGAGAGAAGGAAACGAGAAAGAAGGAATGGAACGGAAAAGGGAAGTAAGGGAGGGTGAAGGGGAAAGGCAGAGATGGAAAGCGGAATGGAAAGAAAAACAACGGAAGCCAGACTTTATTATCGCCTATTTTCGATTTATGGCTCTTCATCTAATTGAACCATTGAGCGTCGGCAAGAGACTGGCACGACGTAAAAAATTAATAATGTTACGGCCCGTCGCCGTCGGTAATTGGACGAGTGACCGAGGCCGGTCGGCATTTCGCAAAGGGTAAAGGAAGGTTACGTTAAACGTTTGAATTCTCTTTTCATGAGTTTGTCAGTTCTTTCGACGTTTTTGTTCCTATTTGGTCCTATATCTCAGAGATACATTATTTCGGAGCCATGTTTGCTGAAATCACTTACAGAAAGAATTTCCCAGAACTTCACTATGAAACAGGTCGTTCTAGGCGGGAAATCATGATTCGATTGGCAAAAGTGCAAACGGTGGAAGATTGTCTGAAATTTGTCCTAAATGGCTGAAAATTCAATCAATTGCCCATGGGGAAGTGTCCAAATTTTTTGCGCGCTCTTTCGCGCGCCGTGTGTATCGGTGGTCGGCTTCATACCCGAGCTTCAATAAAGATCGGGCATGTTTAGATTCGGGCAGAATTGTTCGGCGTTCCAAATTGAAAGGGGTCGCCGCAACGTGTGAGCGGGGTCGAGTCATTACTGAACGCCCATTCCAACTAAAAATATTGCACAAACCAGCTTGCAATCTGAGGACGTTTTAATATTCAAATTTTCCAAGAAAGGGGAGGGGGACCCCCCCCTCCCTCTTACGAACCCCTCCCCTTAGACCCCTCCCCCATATCAGTCACCTATCCGGATCCGTCGGCAAAACTCTAACCCCCCCTTCGCTATGTCCCTGATGTTCACTGTTTTTGAGGACCCTGTGGTCATTGTTAAATTAGGGAAAGGACCCAATTTTAATTGCACACTTTCGCAGCGCGCTCTTCCAGGCTTATGTGTTGACCACGTGGCAATGCGTGAATCCACTCCGACCCATGCCGTGTACGCCATTAGTTATCTTCGAATTTGCATTAGTAACAAAAGTAAGGCTGCCTACATGTACGAAACGTAGGTTACAGTTGCACCCTGATTTTTTTTTTGGTCAGGGTTGTTGGATCGAATGAAATATGACTGCCTGGAAAAAATTGTATCATGATTTTTTTTAAAAAAATTTTTCCAGAAATTTATTGATTTTGTCAAAAATCGTGGGGACCGGAGATACACTTACAAAGTGTATAATGTGGCACCAGTTTGCATCCTAAGCAGTATTCAAGACTTTATAAAAAATCGAAACAGGGGTAGGGGGACACCCCCTCCCCTTTATAGACCCCTCCCCCATGTCAGACGCCCATGCCAAATTTGCCCCCCCTATCGTAAAAACCCTTGGCGCAGCCCCTGACACCAGGTTTCTCCTCCAAAATCCATGACACAATCATTTCAGAATTTGGGGTTATGCTTGGTCAAAAAATACACGAGAAATGCCGTTCCGGCGTATGGGAGGTCTCTCAGGAGGTTCTGGGGTGGCGCTCCGCTCAGACTGGTCAACGTGTATGGAATCTCATATGCCTTGGCCCCACACAGTCCCAGACCTCGGCACCCAAATGGCCCCATACTACGAATCTCTGGCTAACGCCACGGATCAAGATACGGGTGCGTTCAAATCAAATGAACAGTTCAGTATCTAGGGGAATTCGCGCAATCCCCCCCCCCCCCGATTTGGGGGCCCCGCGTCCTCCCTGCGCTCACATATCTTTCCCAAATATATGATGTTGATAATTTTTGGCGCCCTCTACCGAAAATCCTGGATCCGCCCTGCACAAGGGGACAAAGGTTGATTTTAATACCTTTTGGGCGGTAGCATGGGGCGTGTGTACCTGATTGCATAATGCTTTGGGCTTGGTGCTCAAATTGAGCATAACAGTTTCTGCAATTCATTTATAGGGAGGGTGTGATATGGCTGAAATTTGGGACATGCTGAATTTAGGATCAAGGGGTAACCATTTTCAAAAAGCCGTTTATTGTCACAAAAGGTAATTCAAGGTCACTTAGGACCAAAAACTGTCAAATAATAAATTTCCTGCAACAAACTCCAGAGTCTGTACGCTACCTTTTCAAGGAATGGTATAGTCTTGGGGCACCCTAGCTTGACCAGCATGATGCTGAAATCACTCGTTATTATCGATGCATCATAACCAAAAATTGTTGCTGAGTTTTATCATTTCAACATCTCAGGATGTTAATTTCCATTCATCTTAACATAGGTTTCCTATCTGTGACAGGACAGAGATTCATACTATGGTCAAAACCTGCCTTTTACTCGAGGTCATTCTGCCTGTCAAACCCTCTTCTGGGCCCCCTGACCTGACCATATAAAGTGTAAACACTCAGTCATTTGTTTACTTACTCCCAGGCACCTATTCAAGAATGAAGGGTGAAAAGGTTCCACCTGCGTAGCTTGGGTGTGAGATAGGGGGGAGAGTAAACCCTTGGGGAGGGCTGGTATTAAATGGAATCTTATGGGGGGACATGAGGATATTACAGACATAACTGTATGAGATAGCTAGTTCCATGAGTGTGGTCTACATTTAGTACGCCAAAATGTTAACGATTGAATCAGGGTCATAGGGGTTTAGCAGAGTGTGTAATAAATTGCTTGATTCAGCAAATTGTTCAAGTTTGTGAATCCGATGATATGTCTTAAGTGTGGTTCACAATTGGTCCTGAGATGAGAGAAGTGAGAAGAGGGGTCAACAGAAAGTGGATTATGTCCTAATTATGCAATATTTTAGGCAATCTTAGTCACATTTCCACAAAACTATATGGTAGACATTGTCAATATCAGTCCTTACGGATTTGAAATGTCACTGATTAGTCGGGTTGTTTCTGTCAACTCTAATACCCAGAATCTAAGCAACTCATTAAATGCCTCTTAATTGTTCGCAGGGTGACTAATAGATGAAAACATTGATCGCGTAACCAGCGAGACACTGGGCGATCACCTTGTAAAGGTAAGCTTGGGGTCAGTAGAGGTGATTGTATGGTGCCAATTTGCTAATTTATTCCAATTTCCCACTTGGTAAGGATTTCGCCAACCTCAGTAGGTATGGTTCGATCTGGATTTGATATGTCTTTTTCTGGATCTGATGTGTTTGATGTTCATAGATTTGATTGATTCCATATAAATAGCTTCTGTTAGAATACAGCACGAGGAAACGAGTAAACCATAGCTCCTATGACAATTTTACTCCCAACACCTCTCCCCCAATATGTGCCTGGATTGCACCATTTCACTTAATTGTGCATACAATGTCCATGATGTCCTGAATAAACATCTTCTCTTTTACTTTCTTATAACGACTCGTTATGCTCCACCCTCAGAATGCTCAGCGGAGGCAAAATCCTTATCGGACAATTATAGAGGGCTCCAATTTTGGGTGTGGGAGGATACCGGCGAATCTCGTCCTACTCTTTTCGAAGAGTGCCTGAGTAACGAGCCAGGGGTGAGATTCCTGCTGATTGCATCGCCTTCTAACTCCCCATCCGCCCAGATAAGATGTGCTTCTCTCTACTGACAACCCACAGTCTTTATATAGTAGCTTGTCTACACAAGAGATAGCCCATGAATCTGTCATCCCCTAGTTTGGTCCTTCAGGCCTAGTGTACTTGGAAATTTGTCTTTGGACTGTGTTTGCTATACATTAATTATATGTCAAATAGGCTTAACAATTAGTCAAATATGGAGGTTTCCTAAAAATATATTTTGGGATATCGTTGACTGCTGCGTGGGAATAGGTTGTTGGTGTTTGGGGAGGAGGGTTTGCCTGCCTGGCATTGAGAGGTGGGGGGCTGCATGGGCATGGTCTCCTGGCTGCTTGGAAACAAAGGCAATGAATAATGAAGGAAATTTTTAAAGGCACAGACCTGGGTGGTGGGGGGATTTAGAACATTTCAAGTTTTGATTTTGGGTCGAAGAAGTAAGTTGACTGAGCGATAAACTTTATTTTCAAATTTGGGTATTTATGCAGAGAAGTAAAAAAAGCAACTAGGGACTTTTTGTATTAAAAGAAACTTAATTGGTCAGTTTTATTTTCGATTTTTTATGTGTTATAATGTGAAAATATGTGATGTTCGTCTGACATGATGATGGTCTGCTTGAACTAATTGGTTGTTCGTAGTCCGGGAATAATTACGTACGCATTAATCGCGCAACCAGGCGAGAACACTTTTTGCGATCACCTGGTATGTAATAACCGTATCATCTTGCTAGGGGTCCCATACAGAGGGAGGTATAAGTCTGGTGACCGAGGCCTAGGGGCGTTTGCTCTATACTAGGTTCAGAGCACGGATACACTAGGTCGACACATCCGGTACTCTGTTAGCGCTTTCAAAGTTGTGGAACATCTAAGTGCTTACAGGTAATACCCTTATTATCAACAGACCGATCTGACCTTCAAACATTCCCGGAAAATTATGTTGCTGCCCTTGTAGGTGGAGGCTGCAGTAAGAATCCTCACCGGTCCCCAATTACGTCCTGGATGCAGTGAGGCATGGCCAGAAATACCGTCAGTGCCTGAAGGCACACCATCGGAAGCTCTATTGGTGGTCTATGGGATTAAAACTTGCAACATTTTGATTCAGCAGTTCATATAACCACTGATCTCACAATGGATGCTAGATAGAAAGTATTGAAAATCCCGCAAAACTGTCTCATATGATTTGGTAGTATTGTTCTGTTCCAACACTTCACTGCAGATTGCATTAACTACCACCTACATTGGCTATTAATTTCAGTATTTAGTGTCTATTTGGCATGCGCAATTTCCGCAGTGCCCCACTATTTGAGTTTACTGTAATTGGACGTTTGGTCGTGTTGAAAATTGTAATATTTAGCCATGTTTTTTAATTGTAAAACTGGCTAACCAGAAATCTCAATGTCAATCATTGTGACATGCTATTTTGTCCTAACCACATACTCTGATATTAAGTGGTGAAGTTTTCCTGCTTCCAATTTGGGAGAGAGATTACAACTTGAACAAGACATTGGTATGTAGCCAATAATAATTCACCCTGCTTGTTGTTGCATGAAAGCCACCAGGAATCCAGGAATATCACAAGATCTTAAACATAAGACTAGTCCATTGTCTTAGGTCATAGTTGCAGGATCTCTATAGATCACCATTGATAGCACATGCTAGCTTGGTAATGTACTGAGAGCTATCATAATCTTAAATTTCACTTCGCCTTCCAAAATAATCAAGAAATAAGCACAATGATATTGAAATGCCATTGTCCGCACCCGTCATCTTCAATCAAAGTTACAGGACTCAAATCATTTCTATTCTTGGAGAAAACAGTGATCAATGCACAAGTTTTGTAAAAAAAATAAAAGGACGCGATCGTAACGAATGTTGTTTTGCCACAAGACCTATTCCACGAGATAACAATTTTGACCTAATACTATCGTTGCAAACAAAAATTCAATTGTAGTTTTCGTAAACATCAAAAATAGATTCCTTACAAGTATGAGTAGCATCGTGGCTTGAGGGAGTATATGAAATAAGGCTGCATGAAGGGCCTAAAAGTGGCCATTCCAGCAATAATTGCAGCAGTCACTGACAAAGGCAACCAGGGTTACCAAGACAATTCATTTCCGATAATGAACATTTCTCCCCGGGTTTTCCTTTGCTGACTAAAGGAGAGGCAGAGGTGACCACTAACTTTATGGGGGGCATCAGAAGAGCGGGATTTATCGTACCTCACCATACCCCCATTACCCTCAATGCCATTTTGAGCCCACTTATTCTCAACACATTCTCAAATGATGTTTTGGTTATATGATATTTTTCTCTCTTTCCTCCATTTCCCGCCTTGTGACCTTCAATCTCGTCAGGGGGCGGGCCTCCCACACTCACGGGCTGATGCCACTACTGCACATCTGGCCGACAATAGAGAGCACGGCATTTCCAGTGCTCCCGACTAGCTATGCATATGTTGATACGTACGAGAGCTTATAAACTGCCCATCCAGTTTGATTGATCTGGCTCGAAAACAGAACTGATGCAATACTCAAACCCATTCTGTGATCCACTAGAATACAGTACCATGGCAGAAAAAAAAGAGTGAAAAAGTAAGATATGAAAAAACACAAGCAGGCTGCAGTACCATGTATTACCATATAATACACGGAGATTACTTATGAGTACATTATGCTGGCGACTGATCACCCGGGACAATTCCTGTTCAAGAGTGCCGAACATTTAGTTTGACTATAGCCTATGGCCTTTGGTAAAAGGTAAGAAATTAATGGGGTGTCCAAACTGAATGGGTGTGTTGAATGATTGTCGAAACAGGGGTGCTGTACCAAGCAGCAATCAAAGGCTAGCTTGTTCAACCAGCCTTCTGTGTTTCCATTGCCCATGCACACCAGCAGTAGTTCAGATTCTTAGGCTATAGGATTCCATTGTTGTGTATACGGGTCCAGTACGCATGTGACAAATCACAAATTCATGTGAGCTGAAATGAGGCTAGTGCTGAATATGTTCTATTAGTTCTGCCTATAATAGATATCAGTTCCACAGAGGCAAAACGAAAATTAAATAATCAGAAGACCAGCACTGAAATAAGCAAAATAAGCACATGCACCAATGTATAAAGGGATGCATATCACCACAAATGAATTCTATGGAATATCTCCCTCAAAAAGCCGATAAACCAGAATATGTATGAGTGCGGATGCACTTTATGCGCTTTCCGCATGACTGATAGTGGAGTTTTCTTCTGGAAGCAAAAAACGTTGTTTTGTGAATACGTGATTTTAGGCCAGCACAATAATACATCATCAAGCAAACACAGATTTACTTGTGGTGGACCACACTAGATAAAGACTGATCTGAAGCTTCCAATTTCCAACACATTCTGAGCATGCACATCTAAGAGACAATCTAGAAGAAAGGGGTTACTTGGAAGTGCCATCTGGAAATTTGAAATCCTATTTCTTCTATGAAATTTCATGGAAAAATATGGGTTTATCATAACACTTCCAACAGAGTTATGGGGTTTCAAAGAGTGGTTGGACCCGGGATTTCACTGAGCTGGGGCCCTCCCTGATCAATACAGGCGCAGGTACTTGATGAGCCTCAATTGGCTTCCTGAATACGTAGAATAAAAGAAAAACACAGTACCATAGTCAGTGGTTATGCCACAGAACATTCTTGTTGTGCGCAATTGCAATGGAACCTGCCTGATATTGATCCATCAGACCACTGATGTTGAAGATGGATGGACTCCTGAAAGTTTGGGCAAAATATTTTATAATTTTTTCAATATATTATATCAATACGGTACAGCTAATTTCATACTAAAATCATGCTTAGATAGTAGTTTTCCAGCATATGGTCAAAGTGCTCTACAAATATTACCTGGACACAGGAAATGGCTCTCACCCCGACAATCCTGGAGAGTATAAATGTAGCATCTAATACCCAAAGGTACTTCAGTCACAGGCGTCAATCCCTCTTCATAAGTGGGGGGGCATGACCAAAGTGGAGGGACATGACTTCCTGCGAAAAAAATTACTGTGTGGAAAATGAAAATCAATGGGAGCATCCTCAAAATGTGGGGGGGGGAGGACCGGGGTACGTTATACCCCCCCCCTTCAAGGAATGACGCCCATTACTTACATACTCACTCATTTGGCAAAATTGAACTTGCTCCAAATATATTACATCTACGCTGAACCAAAAAAAGTATAAAATACATTGCTATCCCGAAACACATAGATCACAAGAATCATCAACAACACACAAAATATTTATACATAAATGAACATACGTAAACACATGAATGTTAGGACCTTGGTTACAAAATGTGCTTTGCCTTCACATTCACAAATTCATCAAGTTGTGAGCATAAGAAATAGAGGCAGCAGCTCTATTAAACCTTCAGTTAATAGGTTTATATACCAGGCAAGTACGGTACTGATTTGGCACAAAAAAAAATTCAAAACCCCAAGGCACTGCATAATAAAGGAAGGTAAAACCTTAATTCACAGAAGGACAGGTTAGTGAAATAGGCAGTGGAGGCAATCTCCAAGATTCCAAAAATTGTTGTCAACTGAGCCAAATTACAAATTGGGTAGTGTAATTTGTGTTCAATGTTCCAGCAAAGAGGCTGGAAGCCCTGTAATAGTAGCAGTGCTGGTAACAGTGGTGCTACCACTTCAATTCATACATATTCATTTGTCTTCGATATCGGAATCTATACAATGCCTGGCGGGGTAAAGGAACGATTATGGCACTTCTTGTTAGCTGCGAATCCTACAAGAAATAAGGCCCCCCCCCCCCAAGTGGTACCTAATGTATAAGTGGAGTAATGCAGATGGCACCTATTGTTTGCCGCTGATCCAGTCCCCCGAATAGACACTGGAATATGGAATCCTACCTTATGCTGCCATCCTGATTGGGCCAATCACATTAGTTGAAATAGAGAAACTGCAAAACATGATCTTCGGCCAACTGCCTCATACAAATGGGCAACCGAGTGAAAATACTAGGATATATACAGGATGATCTGAATATCCTGTATATCTTGAAACAATGTTTAACAATATATCAACATAAATATGCTATACAGTCTTAAAGTTGACGCTTATAACATCCACCAGTCGGGCAGCGTGCACCCCTCCAACTTCACAACTGTGATCTCTGGCGCAGTCTAGAAGATTGAAGCTAGTGACTTGGGTTGTTCTAGTTCAACACAGACTAAAAGTCGGAAATGGACTCTATACATTATCTATGTGAATTATAGTATTTTTAGTATGTACAGCAAGTATCAGGGTTTGCAGATTCTGAGCAATAAAATTCAATGACTTTTTCATGATCCAAGAAAGGATTCTGTGACTTCTCTAGACCATCTTGCAAAGAATTTGACTGCAATCCAACAAAGAGCCGAAACAACAACAGCAACAGCTGAAAAATGAAAATTCCAATGACTCTCTCAATTTTCACTGAATTTAAAATCTTATCCAGGCCTGGATTTTTATGATGACATTCATGATTTTCCAGGTTTTTCCATGCCCTGCCTGTCATAAGAGGACTGTGAGAACTGCACTTAGGTACAATTCCATACGTGCAGATGCACGTATGACTCCACAAATGCCGAATTCACATGCGCATGGACAGTGAAAGTGTCCTTCTATGCTGTATTCAGTTTGCAGAGATGGAGATAATGTTTGTGAAGGCAGAATTAATTTCTTTCTAATTTCTAAATTTGATTTTGATTTGAATTTGTACTCCCTTTGAAAGTTTTTTCACAGGGGCCCAGGGGCAGTATCCAGAAGGAATACGACACAGTATGAAGACCATCACTAACAGTGGGACCTGTGACAAATTGAAATTAAATTAAATTCACAGAACAAATTACTTTTTTTGGCACTGTCACCCATGGTGAGGATTTGGCAGATAATTGATTAATCCTATGATCCCTTTCATTGTACATTCCTTGCTTGAGGTATGTACAGTCACGACGCACTGACCAGTCGATAGAAGTACGAGGAAGTGCTCCTGCAGTAGCGTCGTCGGCGGGGAAATTCCACGACCTTGCCATTGTTCATGACCAGTACCTTATCACTGTCCAGTATGGTCTTTGTCCTGTTTGCAATGGTTAGGACAGTATTGTCGGCGAACTCCTCTCGTATCGTCTGTTGGAGGAGTCTGTCTGTGTCCATGTCTACGCTGGCTGTCGCTTCATCGATGCAGAGGACCTACCTAAACACCGTGAGCAGTATTGTACAGAGGTGGAATTCCTTGTACAAAATGCCAGCCAGACTTCCAGCTTCATAATATATGATTTGAATTTTGGACATGTTGCAACACTGAAAAGGATTACCATTACTGAATAATGAGCTTCTAGAATATAGCTGTCTCAATAGTCACAAAAAATCCAATATAAGTCTTTGTGAGGGTCCATTACTACACTAACACTACATATAGATATATATATATATTAAATATATAGATATATATATATACATATATATATATATACATATATATATATACATAGATAAATATATATATATATATGAGCACCGAAGACATAGCCACTACAAATTATTTACACCCACCAATAAGATCCATAAGTCTACCAAGGATGGATTCATCAATTTCATGATGATAGAACGACTCAATAATAAAACATACATAGGCCAAAGTCACTGGAAAGCCTAACAATTTTTGGCTTTCCAGCTTGATGATTGTTCGTATGGCACTTAGATACATTGGTTTTGCACTTATAATCTGATTATTCTTATGTGTCGGGGGGATAACATTATCATTAATCACATGCAGTGTTATGCAATTTGGTCACATTTCTTAGCTCAAAACCATCCAGCTGATGAGGCTATTTTGGGTGGTCATAAAATAGTTGCTCAGCAGTATCAGAGGGCCATTATTGTTTTCTGGAATCTGTGGTAACACTTCAAATGTCATGTACTGCCAACCGCTGTTGTTTGAGCTACTGCAACCATTGGTGGTCTAGTTTCTATATAGTAGTATCGTGTAGAAGAACAGGGACACTGTAGTCCTAATAAAATCCACTCGCAGAAAAGTACTCTTACTTAGCTTCTGTTAAAATGCCCTGGTCAGGACACGAAGCTGCCTCGGCCCACCAGAAATTTGCGCCATGTTCCCCCCCCTCTGCCTCTAAGCCCTCCTAGCCTCTGGACCACGCCCCGTAGGTGACACTCTCTAGAGCAGCCCAAGGTCGGGTCGCTGAGAGCTCTCTTTGGGTCAGGTGTTAGCTCTCGTACGGGCATTTGAAGAGGAAGGTTATCTTGTTGTATGACGCGATACGGGACCTGCCAGAAAACCTTCATTCAACTGAAGAGCAATGTTATAGTGCACCAGCCAGTTGAAAGGGCCAATTCTGTGCAGGTACCTCACTGGACTCTGATTACTTTCTATCATTATACAATATGGACAGCCAAACCTCTTAATCAAATGTTCAGAATCTAGTAGCCGATAAGGGGAATCAGTATTTCTGAATTGCCTTGAGGCACATGTGGAGTGGAACGCTCACAGGATCTTCTGTTAAACCAGTCCATGAAGGACATGCATCTTCTGCAAAAGCCTCCAATAAACAAACTATCGATGGGATCTGACTGAAAACTTACAAAATCGTTCACAACATATTAAAGAATGTTCTCACTTATTTCTAAGTGAATATTTTATATTTTTCATCTTTCTTTCTGGTATCATGCTTGCAAAAACAGTATTTATGTGTAGAGTCTATTTTGGCATTTTTTTTAATAATTCCCACCAAGATGTAATAAACACCCCTCACATTCCTGTGAAAGTGAATTTCTGGTGTCTTTTCGTGTGTTCTTACGCACAAGGCAACATTTAAACCTACAAACTTGTATTACCAACAAGGCACAATGTTAGAACCTACAATTCAACAAAACTTCACTGTTGGTGAATCTGTGAAGTATGATACTTACCCCATATTTGACCCCTGCACCCCACCCCCCACGCCATTGAACCTCTGGCAATAACCAAAGTCCGGGTTGGCCACCCCCCTCGCCCTTCTCTTTTTTCAGGCCGAAGGCGTCGTCCTAGAATTGGGGGCGAAGGCCCCGCAAATCCGACAGAGGAGGACTCCACCCGTTATGGCCCGGAAAGTGGGGACGGTTGGGCGGAGGTCCAATATGGGGTAAGTATTCATACTTCACATATTCGCAAACCAGTGAATCTTTGTTGAATCTATTTCAGATATTCAACTACCCCATTTGGACCCTGCACCAGACTATCACAGGGCCAATGGCGTGGGCCGGTCCATCAACGTGGACAGTGGACATGGGTGGTCGACATGGCGGGACGTTCTCCTCGTGAAGACTACTTCCGCGAGTTCCATCCGTTCATTCTGAGGTAGGCCTACCCAGGCCTCTTTGCGAGCGTGCGGACAGCCCCGTAACGTGCCTACGCTGCCGCGACAGCCACACGCCCTGGATGGTGCCCTTGTTCTGAGAGCCGTACGCGGTGTTCCGGAGAAACGGAGAGCCGACCCTCACCTCGTCGAGCTGATCGGTTCCGGATGGCCGGAAGAGACGGACCGCGGCTCTTGGAGAGCCGAACGGGAGAGTCGGTCCACTGCTTCTGTGAGGGCCAGTCCAGGGCTCCGGAGAGCCGATCCCCTCCGGTCGTTAAACGGCTGGGGAGAGCTGATCTCGTTTACGCGGCTCTGTGTAACGTACCGCGCACCCCACGATCTCGGCGAATTGGCTGGAAGAGCCGTCCCCGCGGCGAGGTATAGCTGAAACCCTACCCGCACTCATTAGCGCCGGCGTGGGGCTTCGGAAGACCGGCATAGTCGGGCCGGGCCGTCCTACTCCGAAAGAATAGGCCTGGAAGGCTGGAATCCGATTCCACGGCGGGAATCTGATCAGGTCCGGCGGATTCGGCCCACGGCTCTGGGGCGCCGATCGGGGTCGCAGCTTCGGCCCGCCGCTTCGGAGAGACGATCAGAGACTGGAAGAGTCGGCCCACCGCGGAAGAGTCGATCCGGGGGGCCGAAAAGAGTGGCCCCACGGCTCCGGAGAGACGGAGAGCCGACTCCTCGGCTCGTGAGAGCCGTCTTCGGAGAGCCGATAAGGAGTCCGGAAGAGTAGCCCACGGCTCCGAGAGCCGGGAGAGCCCACTCCCTCGGCTCGTGAGATCCGTCTCGGAGAGCCGATAACGAGGTCGCGGAGAGGTCGGTCCACGCTTCCGAGAGCCGGGAGAAGCTGACTCCCTCGGCTCGGGAGAGCCGTCTCGGAGAGCCGATAAGGAGGTCCTGGGGGAAGGAGGGTGAGGGGGGGGGAGGGAAGCGGAAAGAGTCGGCCCCCGGCTCTGAGAGACGTAGAGCGTACTCCCTCGGCTCGGGAGAGCTGTCCCGGATAGTCGATGCCGAGGTCCGGAAGACTTAGCCCACGGCTCCGGAGAGCCGGGAGAGCCGCTCCCTCGGCTCGTGAGAGCCGCCTCGGAGGCCGATCGGAGGGGGTCCGGAAGAGTCGCCCACGGCTCCGGAGAGCCGTGAGAGCCGACTCCCCCCTCGGCTCGGAGAGCCGTCCTCGGGTAGCCGATAAGGAGGTCCGAAAGAGTTGGCCCACGGCTACGGAGAGCCGGGAGAGCCGACTCCCTCTGCTCGTGAGAGCCGTCTCGGGAGCCGATAAGGAGGTCCGGAAGAGGTGGCCCACAGCCCCCGAGAGCGGGAAAACCGACCCATCGCAGAGAGCCGAATAGGAGGGCCGGAAGAATCGGCCCACGGGTCTGGAGAGCCGGGATAGCCTCTCTCGGCTCGGTAGAGCAGATGTCCCGGAGGGCAGGAAGAGGCTCCGGAGCAGCCGATCTTGCCCTGCGGAGCGGAACGCGCGGCCCGCAGCTCTGGAGAGCGGGATGGGCCGATCCACGGCTCAGGCGAGCCGTAGAGGGGCCTGACGTCGATCCTTTGCTGTGGATGGCCTGGACAGGAGAGCCGACCCACAGCTCAGCCGGAAGAGGTAATCGGCGGCCGTGGAAGCTGGAAGCGTACGCGTCTCTTGGTGACTGAATAGTCTGGCCACCCTTGGATGGGGGACCGACCCATGGTTCGAGGGCCGGGGAAAGTACTGGTGCGACTGCTCCGGAAAGCATTTGCGACTCTGGAAAGCCGGCCTTCGGCTCTAGTGGCTCTACTGAGCAAGGCCACTGCTGGGGCCCAACGGCCAGGGGGGGGCCTGGCACGGCCAATTCGGTTCTGGGCCCGGCTGGGAGAAAGCACGGGCGGCTCGGTGTTTTGTCCGTAGGTAATGAGCGGGTTGGGTCGTGCGAGCGTGCCGTACGGGCTGTTGGAGAGGATTCCTCTTCGCCACTTGGTCTGTGCTGGTCCAGTGTAGGAAGCGCGTTCGGCGTAGACTATGTTCGAGCTGACTTCTTCTCTCTGTTGCTCAGTCAATCCCGCCGCCTGAGAGCCTGTCGATGACGTCGTTTGTCCCCCGTAGTCCGGCGCAGAGCTCCGGGATCCACGGCTGGTCGTCGATCGTAAAGACGTCAAGGCCCCGGCGGCATAGTCCACTGGAAACCTTCCCTCTTAGGGGAAGCCAGGAGATGCTTATCGTCTTGAAGGACGTAGGCGTTCTCCAGATCGAGTAGTTAGCCCTGGCCCTCAGCACATGTAACCATTCTGCAGGACCTTTCGGTCGAATGAACACCTTGTTGAGGGGGCGAAATTTGGCGGTTCGCGAGCGTCACAACGTGCTCCATGACCGCTTCTTGCAGTCAAGGTGGTGGTATTCGCAGATAACAGATATCCTCCGCTGTTACGGGCCCGGGTACTGGGTCTCCTTAGGGAGGTCGTAACCTGTCGGAGCCGCCGCTGCCGACCCCGAACCCCAAACTTCTGGGGGCATTCGGCTGCCCTTCCTACTTAAAGGGCCGGAGCAGCGGCTGCTCCAGCGGCTCCTAAAACCGATAATCCGCCGGATGGCGTGTAACACTCCCCCTCGGGAGTGTTTCTCCATACGGTCTCACCGGGGGCCGCCTACCGACGCGGGACGAAACGAAGTAAGAAAATGACCTGCACGGCAACGGCCCTGCTGCATCGTATCTATCCCCCGGAGAAAAGCTGAACGAAGGAAGAAGGTGGTGCTCAGGAGAGGCCATGCTGCTCTGGTCTGGGCAGCTCCTGAAAGTTCACACACGATTTCCAGTCCTTAAGTCCCCATGTGAAGGGTGACTTTGGACGGGCCTGTCGATCCCCAACCGCGTCGGGTTGCTAAAACTAAAATCGAGTCTGCAGCCTAGCGCCGTGTATCCCCGCCAGTGGAACGCCCGTGACGGCCATGATGGGGTCGGGTCCCCACCGCGTCGGGGGAGGCCTCTGGTGTTCACAGGCATCCGCTAGGCCGGAACCGGTTCGTTCGGCTTCCCTCCGCGCTGAGAGTGGCCTCTGGTTCGGACGGGAGATACCGCAAAAGCGCCGGAACTGGCCGATCGGCACCCTCCGCGCCGGGAGAGGCCTCCGGCCCCGACGGAGTGTCACGGCACCCGCGCCTGGGCAGGCTGAGTCGGCGGCCGGCTCTTCGTCCGTATCCAGCGATGCTTCGACTTTCCCCGAGGCGGAGATTAATCTCATCGAGCTGTAGGACGAGGAGGACCTACGACGACGACAACCCTTATGGCCCTTGCTTCTACTGTTTTGCCCCGGATGAGACCTGCTGCTTATTCGCCTTTGAGGGACGTTGAACTGTCCGATGAAGCGAGGGAGAAAGTTCCTGTACCACCGGTGTAGGGAACTCTAGGTCTGGGGCCGCTTCCACTTTCTATGGCACGGACGTGAGAATAGTCTGCCGGCGATCCCACGGACCTGTGATACCTGCTGGGCCCGTGGTGTGGCAGCATCCCCATGGACCGTGGCTGCCATGCCGCAATGGTCTGCACGCCACTCCCGCGGCGGCGCTTGTTGGTCCGTATCCAGCGGCCATACCGGGGTCCGTTCCAGCCTGGTCGTAGGGCCCGCCGGCCGTATGTTGACTGCACACGGCACCGCGACGGGGACCATACCTGAGAGAAAGGCCGCTGAGGAGTCTTACGTCCATGACCCTCGTTCACGGACATAAAAATCAATCAAGGCAACGTAGCATACATCGATACAACGGCGAACCATAGGTACAGCGTCCCTTGCTCCAACTAGAGAGGGCGGCTGAGGAGTCTCTAGCGTTCATGAACCCCCGCGCATGGACATAGCGTCAATCATTGTAAAGTATTCATACATAGTGACACATTGAATATCGGCGCTAAAAGTGTGAGCACCCCTTCTCCATAACGGGAGAATTGCAAAGTGGGTATCTAAGTATCATCACATTGACAATCGGAGATTGGAAACGGCCCCACTTCTCCCTCTGGGAAGGGCCGCTGAGGAGGGTGTCTCTCTGACCACTAACCATCACCCACGGGTAATAAAAGCAATATATGTATATATCAACGTGGAAACATGCGTACACATAACATTGGCGAAGTACAGCTCACCCCCGAAGGCACGAGCCGTACTCAGGCAAGGAGCCCATCCACGAACAGTGGAAACTATGGGCAGTTTGAAACATTACAGTATACGGCTCGCACGAATGGCAACGAGACCGCATTATGCATTAAACATAATACATACATGACGAAGGTACTTTACTTCCGAGTTCCCGTTCCCCTCTCTCACTCGATGTCCGTAACTAGAATCCTGCGCTGCGCGCGGGACACCCCCCACCCAGGGACGGGGAGGGGAAGGGAAGGGTAGACGGGGACCAGGGGGAAGGAGGGAGGGAAGAGGGCGGGGGGCAGGCAGGGAAGCACCCGGACAAAAAGTCCCAGCCGGTGCACGTAACACAATACGGGCCGAAGGTCACACGCACGTGGACGGTAGGGCCAGTAGGGAACGTGTACAGGAATACTTTTAGTGGCAGCTTAGCTAAAAAGAAGGACTGTACGGCAAATCGAGATCGACGCGAGAGGAAATTAAGTTCCTTCAAAAAACGAACATATCCATAAGAAAAGTCGTTTGGAATAGGTGAAATCAACTGTAGCCAGGTTGATCCAAATTATAAAACGATGATTGGAGTCGTAAGACTAATCTAGAGGGGTGAAATTCTGACGAGATTTCTAAGCCAAGATGCTAAATTGTAGACGAAACGCTGGCAAAAGAGAAGGGCGATGGGGTGGCCAACCCGGAAGTTGTGTTATGCCAGATGTTCAATGGCGCGGGAAGGGGTGGGGTGCAGGGTCCAATATGGGGTAAGTTGAATATCTGAAATAGATTTGGGGAATTAATTAATCCATATGTACCTCGCAACCTGATTGGCTCCTTTTATTGTATAGGATTGCTCTTGTTCTTTGTTCAGGGATGAGTTTATAGTAGCCAGTGAAGTGAAAACTTCAGAAATTGCATATTGAATGATATGCCTATAGTGACATTAATTGCATAGGAAATATTCAACAGAAATCATTAGAAATGTGCTATCTGAAAAGATGATGGAGTTCCGATGGAAAGAAGATTGCCTTCTTTCAATTGTCAGCATTTTTGTTAAGCGTGGGACTGTCCCAAATAGCAAAACACTGTATCCTAACCATCCTAAGAATACCAGACCTTGGCTATAGTCTCAAAATTTACTTCCAATGAATGCATATAAATAATTTCAGTGAAAACCCTCTTAGGGCGAAGATAGTATTCTAAGAATCATGAATCGTTGAAACGGAAGAAAGGAGGAAAGAGGAACATAAAAAAAATATAGATGTTCTGCCAAAACGTTTTTAACAACCATCTTTCTACGCTCTACTGCCTTCATTGTCTGGACAAAAGCTGGTCTTAACCCAATTTGATATGGGAAGGAGACTTGTTCTGTCTATATATGCATTAGGTTATGATGCAGTGCTCATATGGCGACAGTACTGCTGGATGCACATATGACATTATTACAAGTATGATACTTTATCACCTATAGGAGAGAAACACATATGATGGCTATGAATTTGTGAATGGTGTAAACCTGACTGTGGAATGGACAGAGAGATGGGCCCACAGATGCCAAAGCCAGTAGCAAAACCACATACATGAGCGAGAGCGACAAACACAAACCTGAGGCACATACTGTGTGTAGAATCTAGAATGGGGCTAAACCAATACTTTTGCCATATTGTGCATTTTTAGACACTTTGCACTATGGTTCAATTAGTGTTACAAATACATTACATTATATATACCAGTTCATTTATAAGGTAATAGTATTTCATGGTGTTCTTCCGATCCAGAAGATTGTCAGTCCTGTTGTCACAGTCTTGTTCTGACCCAATCCTCAAGTTCCATAAACATACCTTCAGCTCCTCCAATGGTAGCGTGAGATGTCTAATACATCGATGGGAACAAAGTGTACCACTCCCAATGTTGTATCTTCCCATCATGAAGAGCACCAGGAATAAACTGGACTTGCCAGCACCAGTCGCCGACAATCCCGATCTTCTTCTCCTGGCTCGACACTGAAGAAACGCGCCTACAGGGCATTTGGAAGGTGGTGTAGGTAGCTGAGAGAGACACTGTCTAGGTGAAATTGGCCCTGGGATGGCCATTTACTAGGTTGCCGTAGGAAGGGAGCAGAGAGATTGGAATTGTTATAAAGATGATCACAAATGAAAGTATCTATACAAGTAACTATGAACAGCTATGGGGGAGTCAATCCGATGTTGTACAAGAAGTTGATCGAATGGATGAATAGACGATTGACCGTACTATCAAAATTGATAACACCCAAGATGTCGGGATAGTTATATAATGCATGAGATCAATGATTTGTACTGCAGGAACATCACCAGCTTACTAACATGTTTTTACAATTGTATTCTGCATCACCCAAGGTTCAACTATTCCCTCATTCAAAAATGAAAAGTTACTACGGGTAACCAGGAGATTACTCACTGATTGAACCCTGATTCGATTTGAATTTTTATTGATACCACTCTTCTACCATTCTTCTGCCCAAATAGGAACTCCCAATACTGATGTTCTGAGCACTGTATTCACCCTTGCCCCCACCCCACAGATACCAGCAGATACACTCACATGTGATTATCATCCTTGTTCCGGGGAGGAGATGGAGGGCCCAGAGGTAACTCTATTATGCCCTGGACTCCTCTTCATACTGATTATTTCTTAGTCTTACTATAACCCTGTTCTCATACACACACTCACAGGTAGTTAAAAATACATTTTTTGTGTCCTTGAAGACTCAACGATTCTATGTACTGCTGAACTACTTACTGCCCATATCTTATATGTTCTTTAACCCTGTAGACCACAGAACACTTTTATGCATCAAGGCATTCTCTCTCACACAGTTCGCCTTATGTGTTGTTGCTGGTTAGTTCGCTCCTCTATAACCCCCCTATTCCCACCACAACCAACATACACCCAAGATTACACTCACAGGCAGGATGGGTTATTATTTCCAGCTGGTACACCATCTATGTATTGTTGAGCTCTCTCCATGCTGATCAGTTTTTCTCTGTTTCGGTTATGATTGACCGCTGATTTAGAGGTTGTGATGGAAGGGAGTAGCCAGACTATGCCCACCAGACCTGCATGGTTAGAAATGGAGACAAATACTATTATAGATAGATACTTTGTTTAGCAACAACAGATTACACACACAACAAAGTGATGTATAAGTTGCTTTCGGATTACACGCAACACACAAGTGATTATAAGTTTGCTTTCAGATTACACACACAACAAAGTTGATGTATAGTTGCTTTCCGGATTACACACACAACAAAGTGCTGTATAAGTTGCTTTCAGGATTACACACAACAAAGTGATGTATAAGTTGCTCAGTTAACACACCACAAAGTGCTGTTAAGTGCTTCATGATTACACACACAACACAGTGATGTATAAAGTTTCTTTCAGGATTTTTTTTTCATATAAAAATACCAGTACGTACCTTAATAATTAATAACCTGAAAGAATGACAAAAAAAAGATGAATTAAGGTAATTTGTTTTTTTGGGGGGGGAGGGGAAGTAAAAATTGTTTTCTGATTACTTCCAGGACTGACGTACTGAAGTGGTGTGTTGCAGTACTGCGATAAAGGCTACCAGCGTTACCACGGCAACGCCAAGCATTTGTAGACGGAATGAGACCATGCAGTAAAAGCGTAGCTAGAAACCTAGCTCTCCTGGTTCGTCTCGAGCCTCGACTGATTCTCATCTTTAAACCTGAGACAAAATACAATTTGTTTGTAGAATTATCAGATTAATGCCCTGCAACTTTCTCAGCTGAACTGAAAGCTGAACTGGAAAAGGTGAAATTCAACTGATTGACTATAAATAATTATGAAACATACCCTACATCTGTTCAAGTAATCAACTTTTGTTGAACACAGATTAACCCCAACTCCTTTTAACAGGTTGTAGTACAGAACCAAATCCCGGGAACTAACCAATATTCTTGTCCTAATTCTTGTCCACATTCCACCTTTTCTCAGTTTCAAGATGGAACAAAAACCATCCATGTTCCCTGTATACATATCCTGATATCCTTAGCAAAAAGCTGATATAGTCCATGTACTGCAGATCTATCCTCCCGTCCCACATATGAGACTGTCAGACTTGTTTGATAGGACTGCCTATGGCAATGGTTCTCTTCAAGGTGAACGAACATAAGGGGAATTAGGCAGGGTATTTTATGTTTTTGCCTTGCAGGCTCGCCTTTCCAGTACAGTTTTCATACTGGAACTTTTCTTCCCCGGCAACCCATGAGAGTTAGACATACCGAACAAGGTGCAATATGAAAACATTTTATGTTTTCAATGAACAGCACTATGCCCCTTCATACTAAAAGGAACAACCAGAAGCGGAGGCTTAGTGCTTCCTTGATCTTCTGACAACCTATAGCCAGACACAAGGACAAAGGGTATATTGTACCACTCATTGATGCAACATAACGTCCCCATTTTTTTCCCAACCCACCACGGGGGCTCCTATACACTCTTGTAAAGAACTACACAACTACATTTCAAGTTTTCAGACTGACCTCTGGTGACCTCAGATGAACCTCTGACCTGACCACCCCACAAAAACAATAGGGTTATTAGATCCTTATCATGGAGACACTCACACTTACCAAGTAGTCACAATTTTATATTCTTGACCAAAATCACCTCCACCGAGCAAAAACATAGGGTTCCTGTACTCCCCATAAGAAAGCTACACACGAAACTTTTCAACCTTGATCAGACCACCATTCTGGACTTATCGTGTTTACAAGGTTTGCAGAATTTAAACCTCTTATGTCCTCCGAACTGACCCAAAAACCCCAAACAAAAAAGTTTCATGTACGCCATCATGGGGAACACACAAACCAAGCATGAAGCTACATCCATCCCAGACGTGGTTGAGTTATCGTGTTTCACAAGCCAATGGCCAAAATATTGACTTGCCCAAATTCCCACCCATTTTCGACCAGGAATTCCACCCTCGACCTGAACGCAAAGCATACGGTTCTTGTACTCCCAATAATAAAGCTACACACCAAATTTCAGCTTGACTCGGGACCAACTGTTTTTCGGAATTATCCGTATTTACAAGGATTTCAGACTCTAGGGACCTCAGATGACATATGAACTGACCCCAAAGCAATAGGGATCATGTACTCATCATGGGGAACACCACATACAAGCTGAGCTCAATCAACCCAGAGGGGTGGAGTGTTAGTGTGGTTTACCAGCCCAAAAATTGGGCAAAATATCAATTTTGACTAATTTCCCAATGACTCCCGAAATGACCTCCAATCAACACTCAAAAACAATCGGGTTCTGTACTCCCCATAGAAGATACACACAAAGGTGCACCTTGATCGGACAATGGTCTGGACTTATCGTTGGTTTAAAGGATTCAGACTTTGACCTCTGCGACCTCAGATGACTTTGCCCTGACCCCAAAACAATAGGGATCATGTACTCATCATTGAGGGAACCCACCACATCCCCAAGTATGAGCTCAATTCATTAAGGTGGGGTTTCAGGTAGGTGTTTACACGCCAAAATAGGACCAAAAATATCAATTTAGAACTATTTCTAATTTCGCCCAAAAATGACCTCCAATCAACCCCCGAAACAATAGGGTTCTTGAACTCCCATAAGGAAAGCTACACACCAAATTTCAGCTGATTGGACCAACTGTTCTGGAACTTATCGCTTTTACAAGGAATTGTTCAGACTTTGACCTCGGGTGACCTCAAATGAACCTTTGCCTGTGACCCAAACATAGGGATCTGTACTCAACATGAGGAACACACATCCAATATGAGCTCAATTCATCCAGGGGGGGTTGAGTAATGGTTTATAACAGCCAATGGCCAAAATATCAATTTTTGACTATTTCCTAATTTCTCCCAAAATTACCATACCCCAATCAACCGACCGAAACATCGGGTTCTTGACACTCCCCATAAGAAAGCTACACCCAATTTCAGCTGATTGGACCAACTGTTCTGGACTTATCGTGTTCCAAGGATTTCAACTTTGACCTCTGGTGACCTCAAATGACCTTGACCTGACCAGCAAACAATAGGGATCATGTACTCACATAGGAAACACACCATAAACCAAGTATGAGCTCAATTCCATGCCAGGTGGAGTTGAGTTAATGTGTTTACCCAAATCCAAAATTGCCCAAAATAAAATTTTTGACTATTTCCTAATTTCTCCCAAGAATGACCCCCAACTCAACACCCGAAACAATAGGGTTCTTTTACTCCCCCATAAGAAAGCTACCACACCAAATTTCAGCTTGATTGGACCAAGCGTTTCTGGACTTATCGTGTTACATACAGGATTCAGACTTTGACCTCTGTGACCTCATATGACCTTTACCTCCCCCAAACCTAGGACCATGTACTCATCCTGGGAACACTCATACCAAGTATGAGCTTCATCATACCAATCCAGGTGGGGTCTAGTTAGATCGTGTTTACAGCCCAAAATTGGCCAAAATATCAACTTTTCACATATTCCCCAGTTTTGAACCAAATTCCCCCCGACCGAGACAAAACATAGGGTTCCTGGTACTCCCCATAAAGGAAGCTATACCCCCAATTTTAACTTGATCGGACAACCCGTTCGGACTTAGCGTGTTTACAAGGTTTCAGACTTGACTCTGTTGCCGTCTCAGAATACCTCTGACCTGACCCCAAAACAATAGGGTTCCTTGTACTCATCATTGGGAACACTCATACCAAGTATGAGCTTCACCATCCAGGTGGGGTCGGTTATCATAGTGTGTTACAAGCAAAAATTGGTCCAAAGTATCAAATTGTCACCATATTTCCATTGGTATGACCAAAATTCACCCGACCAGAACCAAAAACAATAGGGTCATGTACTCCCCAAAAGGAAGCTATACATCACAATTTAAATTGATGGGACCAACCGTTCTGGACGTAGCGTGTTGACAAGGTTTTCAGACTTTGACCGCTGTGACCTCAGATGACCTCTGACCTGCCCCAAAACAATAGGTTCTGTACTCAGCATGGGGAACACAACATACCAAGTATGAAATTAATCCATCCAAGTGGGGCGAGTTATCGTGTCCCAGCGTCACATACACACACAGACATACATACTACAGACCTACAAACACACTGTCATGGACTGCATAGAGTCCTCGGACTCGTCGAGAATCAAAAACTAATACAACCTTTTTCTATGAAATTAGGTGATGCTACTACTTTGTGTTATAGCCCTGAGTGCTCTTATCGTTGTAAGTAGGCTAATGGACTATGAGAAGTGGGCAATATTTGGGGACATTGTTATACCTGGTATATCTCTTTAGTTCTGCGAGGTGATCGAGTATCTCTGCAGAGGATGAAATTGATATTTAGTTCATCTGTCATGATACAGCAAACAACAGTTATACAGTATCTTCAAGAAACTATTGAAGGACAACTGAAGGATAAAGTATAAAGAGGATAATATAAATAGACTGGATGTTATCATTCCAAACCTGACTTCAGAGGGACCTTCCATAACAAAGTTCGGAGAGAGGCCTTTGAAGTTTGGAATGTGTATTGCATAAGATCTAAAAGCAAACCATCATCAATAATTAATTTCTTGGCATAATGGAACAACTCCACAATATTCTTCTTTTTTTTTTTTTTCAGCATGTTAAACATTAATTTCACTTTGCAAATATTAGTTTATGAGAGGAGGACTGCTGCTGTAGGGGGTTGGTAAGTGTTCATGGTACTTCTTGATGGGTGAAGACAACCAGAACTTCTGCAGTGCAGCAAGTGATGTCACATTACTGCACAATAGGGAATCTCCCCAATTTCTGTGCTTTATGGACCAAAGGTGGAGGTCAATAACTCCAAATAGAAAATTCTACCGAAATGGATTGTACCTCACAATATATTGCTATTGTATGATGCTGCAGTGTTCATTGCTGGTACCAGTCAGAATTCAGCTATACATCCTTCATTGACAAAGTCCAGTACTTGATACTGGGGAAATTCAAAACCAACAGTCATGTAATTTTTTTATACCAGCACTTGTTGAAATATTTGTGGTTTCCACACAGAAGTAAATGAGATTATTCTTTTATATTTTGTGAATTAACTTTGTTGTTGTGTTCAGTCCTGAGAGATCAAAGGGAAGATTTTGAACACTTGAATCAGCATAAATTTGGTTCTAGTATTAATTTCCCATGAGATATTTGAGTGTAAATACTAAAAAGTCAGATCAACGTACATGATCCTTGGGCTTAAAAAAAATAACATATTGATACTCCATAAATTTATGTAGTATCTAGAATGAAGCAGGCAATAATTGTCCTGCAATATTTTCCTACACAAATTCCACGAAGTTCAATATGCACACATCAAGAAGCAGACAGGAATGGCTAGGTTGTTCAATGAATCTCAATCACAGTGGCACACTAGAAACTGGATTAGAGATATGTATGAAGCTTTGGATATCTTACATCTGACTCACTCATAATCCATGATCACATTGACTGTATAGTAATATACCAATAGCACACACTATGGCAGCCCCACCCACAATTTCATTAAAGATCTATCAGGAGACGTGTGGACCTGACTTCATGTCTGTATAATCATATCCCCATGACACAAGTGTCTAGAGATATCATGGTTTTGGTTGTGTAGTCGCTGGTCTCCACTGCTGTCAATACAGTCAGAGATCTGACATGCTAATGAGCCATTTTTGGGCTAGCTTCCTGCATCGTGACTTCGACCGGAAGTACCAATTTCAACAAACTTGGCGAGCAATTTCTGCACACAGCAGGAAGTAATACTCGGCTTTACTCGCTCACTGAATATTCATTATTATATTTTATTCTTATTTATTCTATTATATTATTTAATTTTTATTATATTATTTATTCCGTCAAAGTTTGACGGAGAATCATGGAGACAATTTTTTACTGAAAATGGTATGAGGGTAAGTGCCAGAATGTCTCAAGTTTTTTCCGTGAATTTTCCATCTAATCCATATAACATCTGTGAAAACATGCCAGATGGATTGGAGAACAAGTGTATAATTGCGATCTCGCGAGCTGATCAACTTCTTTTAAAGTCAAATATATTTTTTCGGCCATTTAAATTGACCCTTGTTTGCAGGTTCTCCTCTGCCATCATCTACTAGCATAACACAGTAGCCCAATACCTATGTTTTGACTGCTATACATTTTGAACAGGCTATGTGTCTGCTATAGAACTGAAAGCCCGTTCTGGTGGTTTGCAAGTCTTTCTGTGTTGAAAAACAAACTTGGGGTCGTGCTTGGATGGTGCTACATGAAATGGGGTCCCCGCCTTGAAAAGCTTGGGAACCACTGCTTCAGTGTGTGGAAGACAACAAAACTTCTATAGGATGCAATGCAATGTGATGTCATGCATAATTGCACACAATGGGGATTCTCCCCAATTTGTTGTGCCTAATGAAAAAAAATTGGAGGTCAATAACTCCAAATAGGAACATTCCATCAAAATGGGATTTCCATTCCCCACAATATAACCTCTATTGTATCCATGCCTGCAGTTGTTTGTTATGAATGCATTAATATGACTCACTTGTTGATATCCCCCACACCCACCTGTACGTTAGTAGTACAATACCATGATTGGTATGAGGAAGAGGACAAACCATGGAAGTCCCACACATGTTATCACCAATTAACAGCCCCGTACCATACAGCTGGGCAAGGAAGATGTTCAGGATGAACGGGAGCCCTTCGTCAATGGTACAGATGTCCGACGAGAAACGGTTCAGTATCGTCCAACGGAGTTCTCCTCAAAAGACCTTACAGGGGCCTGATGATTGGAAATGTCATAAATTGCTGATAAATTGCATAACAATGCGGTCTGTCGTAGGGTCCTGTGTATTAAAGTAACCTTTAAGAAAGCCCATAGGAACAAAACAGATGCAATATTGCCCTCTCTGCTTTCCCCTTTGGACCTTGAAATTGGTTTGTAACTCCAAACCCCAAAGATACATGTTTAGATTGCACCTTTTGTTGTCATCAAGCTATAAATGCAGTTGAAGGATTAATTATTCCTAAAGTGAAAGACAGACAATATTACTATATGAGAAAAATTTTAAGGTAGAATCACAGAATGTGTATGGGGTAACCAATTCCAAACTGATCCCGACATCTAGGTATGCTTGAATATCAGGTGGTACAAGGTCTGTGCATGTATGAACACTAAGGTCACCTGCATCTGGATACCAATTCACCTATGAATGGTACGAGAGTAGACATATGGATGACGGACGCATGGACTAATCAAAAATTGAACAGAGGTCGTACAATAGTACAAATGTTAGTTGAGTGAATTTTTGTTGACGTGTGGTATAAGAGGAAGTACATAATTCGCGCCTTCAATAAATGGACCTGATTGGCTGACAAGTCATGTGACAGACCACTGAATCATTAAACAGAGTGAACAGTCTAGGAGACTGACTAGTTAGGCCACCACTTAAATGCTAGCACTGATGTTGTATTCAAAATTATAACTTCCTGACAACACAGCTGAGTATTACGTAATGTGAGTTTCTGCGTTCGCGTCACTGTGCCAGATCATCTATCACGAACTTGACAAAAAGCACCCAATGACAACTTCTCGCTCGGTGGAAGTTTTGAAGAGAGTGAACAAAAATGTATACAAATTATGCTGAATAATCCACTTTATTAGCTGTCCTTTTTAATTTGTAGAATGAGTACACACACTCAGTAGTAAACAAAACTAGAGCATAAATGGTCCAGAAGTTAAAACCTGTACAGTACCTGGCTGTTATATGACATTCCAACTGTTTCCTCAATTCCCAGAACACAACAATAATACCCCCCCCCCAATGATGCTGCGAGCAACTTTCATGATCACCCAATTGGTGTGAACTATTTATACCTTTTCTTCCCATT
The DNA here is from genome assembly GCA_026419785.1 of Sclerodactyla briareus. Classification (NCBI taxonomy): domain Eukaryota; kingdom Metazoa; phylum Echinodermata; class Holothuroidea; order Dendrochirotida; family Sclerodactylidae; genus Sclerodactyla; species Sclerodactyla briareus. The sequence continues at coordinate 77,466 of JAODTK010005442.1, read as the reverse complement.
CTCTTCCTCGAACTTTCAAACTGACAATTCCTGCCAGAAATGACCTCAGTGAATTGTTATGTCATTTTCAAAACATGTTGCATTAGTACATCGTTATGACCAACTTGCCACCCTTCACCCTATTTCATTTCTTTCAAGAGATAGCAATAAGCTGACCCTGAATGATCTTTGACTTCTTGAACATCCCATAAATAATACTGCATTGATCAGTAATAGCAATGTCCAACATCGTAACTTTATCATTTGATTTGTGGGTGAGGATTGTATTCTATATTACTCCCAAAATGATGATATATTTCAGCCAGCTTGACCCTAGATGACCTCCGATCTTTCACCTTCTTCAGAACATGCCTTTTAAACTTTTCTCGCTAATAAAACTTGATCTGTACGACCGTAGATCTCACCTACTAGAACACTCATATGTATCATTAGCAATGACAGAAGAAATAACGATCATAAGACTGATCCAACTCAATCTGGAGGATAATGAGGGCTCTGTTCAGGTAACCCATAAAACATATTTCTCTATACTTCTGAATGAATCTCAGCGACACATTGGTATCACTGATCCATAATATTGAATGTCAAACCTAAGCTGGGGAAAGTGCCGTTTTACTTTTACACCATACAGCCAGCACATACCTTCTCATAACATTGCTTCTAGTCTTTGAAGGGTCATGTACATAGGCCCTCATAATACAGACAAAGGCCAACAGAATCCAATGATCCTAACCCTGTCTTGATACAAAATTCCATCGCAAAGTTATTGTGACCTACTTTAACATGCTTGAAATCCCTATCACAAGAAGTCCTATTGCACAATGAATTATGACGTATGTGCCAGACAGCCAAAACGATTCTCCATATATATATATCCTTTTGCGTTTAATGTCCGAAAATCTTGCTGAACCTCTTGACCCACTTCTTTTATCTAACGGAGAGGAATAGCACAATGTATCACCTCATAACAGGGAACTTTACACGAAACCGAATGCTTCTTGAAGTAGGAATTAACATTCACATTTTGAATTGAAGCGAAGGAAAAATTGCTGGGCTGTACTACTGTGATGTCAAGAGACAAGAAACTGGAAACCAGACATAAATGCTCAATATGGGAAATCAGATTAGGCAGGGAAGGCCACTCAGTATACCAGTATTAAACAAAGATCATGGCCAGGGTGACATTTATTAAGTCAAATTCATTTGAAAGTCTTCAGAAAGGTTTCCAAGTTGCATATTGAATTTCAGAAGCCAATCACTAATAATTCTACAGCAGTGTTGGGTGAGAGTAGTGTCCAACAGCCACTCTCTAGATGAATATAAGCAAAGGTGAACCTACATGGACATCCCATCCATCTGGATATAGCCTGCTAAAGTAGATGATATGGAGAAGCCGTTCCTAAAAATAGAGGGGGCTATCGCTCTTTAGTATATATACCACGTCGAAAGAATCACCATAATATCGTCTGCAGGACTTCCAAAAAATTGGGATTTTGCTCATTACGATTTAGGTGACGTAGATGTCAAAAACGTATGCCAAAACTTGGTTGGAGGTTGTCTTAAACAATTCCAAATCAGATATAGTAATTTTCCAGCAGGCATGGCCGTTTCCCGTAATTTAGTAAAAGAGAAAAGTCCAATTGTGCAATCAACTAGTCCAGCCCAGATTTCAGGCTCGACCAGCGGAGCGGAAGAAGTCGACACAGGCGTTGTTTAGGCAAATCACGATTGGTTAGGGTCTCCTGCACATATGAGTGAATGAGGCTGATACGAGGTGAACAAAAGTCAAACGCCTGTTTCAACAGGCTAATCTGGATATGACCAAGTAGATCCCAATTCATACTAGTGGCATTGCCCGATTTCTTGTTGGTGGGGGGGGGGGGGGGGGATTAAGCTTTCAAACAATCCACTGTTACCGTGTTTATTATTTGGCAAATTGAACAGACCTGGCTGAATTTTCGCTTTTACCTTCAAGATTTGGCATAGAATAGAATATTCTTGTGGATTACTTTGGCAGCTGTTAGTCCACCTTTGGCGAAGGAGAAAGCCCTCACTAAGGTAAACATGGAGTTGGCTGCAGCTAGCCCTCCATAGATACCAAGGTAAAATAATCCACGGTTATTTGGATAAACAGCGGAGAATGACTGTGAAGAGAGAAAAAATAATTTCAGCAATGGTCATGGAGGAAGGGACAAGAAGGGACACAACAAAACACTATAAACCCATGTTTCGTAATGTTTTTTTCATAATGCTAATTTCCCTATATACACCAGGTTGTGGAATGAACTTCAGACTACAGCTTAGTTCTTGTTCAAGACTCGATGACTCATCTTGCGATCCAGCAACCATTAACGTTGATAGCTACAACTACTCCACTCCACCTGCAGATCCATGGGTCTATAAACCACGACATCAGCAGTCTTGTTAGACTGTAAAAAGGTTTTCTACGGTAGTATTGAGAAGACACGCGAGGTGATTACTAATCGTGTAATTTAGACTCATTATCTCCTATAGCAACTTTCCCACTAGTATGTCGTCTCTATACCGCCATACTTGCCACTACGCTGTGATGTAACAGGCGAAATTTAATCAAGGCCAAACTCCACGAGGCCCGCCTATATGTACTAGAGGGCGTTGGATAAGTTACCATTGACAACACTGAGAAATGACGTGATTGGCCGCTTTACCATATGAAGCAAGTTTAACAGACGATTGTGACGATTGTGAGGGTTACACCATTGATACATATGTAAACAATAGAGGGTAATACGCGTATGCCAGGGCGATATATGATTAAAAGACAATTATTCCAAACATTAGACTAACTACAGCTAGGAATTCACTGGTCCTTTAGTGGAATAATGGAATTCAACATAATGTGTTAAAAGACTGTCTTTAACACTTCTAATGCCATAGGTGCTTTTAGTTGACAAAGTTGTTTCAGGCAAAAATTAATAATTTGTTATTGTTGAAGCACCCCCTACAGTTGGACAGTTAACAAAAAGATCCTTCCAACAGTAGACATGGGATATATTACAATTGGAAATTTAACGAGAACACAACTATGCATAGTAATTACTTGCCAATATCCATCTTTTGTGACAACAGGCGCTTTCAAGATAACCTAAAATCTGAATATTTATTCTCAGCAAGCAGGTAGCTAGAATAATTAACTTATGACCACTCAACCGAACCATTGTCAAGTTGAGTTTTCAAGTAACACGTCCCTTCCTTTGGTCATTGGACTACATGCAAATAATACCATTTGCCTATAATCCCTACTTCTCCGAAATGGTAGGGGTTTTATCTGCTTATGATGGTAACGAGCTATCACAATACACTGTTGGATATTATATGTATTATCAAAAGATGGTCACTCAAGTTGAAAAACAATATGGACAAAAGTTAATGATTGTAAATGTCCAAAACCAAGCCATTAGTTGAGTGGCACATGAAGAGTTGGGTCCAGTGGTAGCCACACAGACGAACAGAAATTCCCTTTACGCTATTCCTCGAAGATGTTTCAGTGCCGAGAAGTCATGTCGAACATTAATTTAGCTGGTTTCAAAGCTGTTCCACCCTTCTACAGAGGACTAGCTGGAGATAGCACGTAATCGACCTATTGGTTTGTTGCCAAACATGACAAGTCTGGTCTGAAATGACCCAGAAGGTCACAAGGTCATTAGGTCAAAGGAAGTCACCAGATGTAGTATAAAATTTGTACGAGGAGAAGCCTTTTGTGTAATTCCACATGATGGGCCCCAGGGCCCACACTGGGCCTTGGGTCCTAAATATCGGGCACTTTGGAGGTACGGCTATTAGACATTCATTATGACTGAATGTCCGCACTGTGCAGCAGAATTTGTAGGATTTTTCGGTATTCATATAATGGGCCCTTGGACACAAACTGAGCCCAGTGCTCGACCCCAATGGCCCTCTACCCCAAGGACCATTACTGTAACTTTAAGAAAATCAATTGGAGCTTGTAGAAGGAGATGCAGTTTAAGTACCATAGTGTGAAATTTCATAAAATGGGCCCTCGTGCCCAAGTGGGACCATGGAACAAAATTCATGAACACACCAAAGGTTTATGGTAGTTAGACATAAATTATGAACAACCTCAGCACTTGTGCCACCACCTTGTAGGAGAGATACATTTTGAAAATTCACAAAGCGCTCATATTGCCCCTAAATGACCTTTGTCCTGACTTCACCAAAAGTCAAATAAGTCCATGGTGGTAATTAAACTTGTGTCCCAAGTTCGGTCAACATCCACCAAAGAGACTGGTGGGGGCCAATAAAGGCAATTGTAGACGGACAGGACGGACGGAAAGACAGACAGACAGACAGACAGACAGACAGGACAGACAACAAATAGATAGATAGAAGTGTCAGCAGATTCCAAGCTCAACCAGCATAGCTGGTTTGAGTGGACAAATGGGCACACAGCCCATTGTGTGGCGGATTTGAGGGAAGCAGTAGTGTCCTGGGGGGTAGCCTGAATAAGAATACTGATTGGTTCAATACAGCATTAATTTGTGAACAAATCAGTGGACTCTATTCCATTGACTGCATCATCTTTGGCCAAATTGTAGGACTTGAATTGAAAACCTAGACATCAGAAGAGATAGCTGGAAGGTTGAAAACATAGCCAGCACCAATAAACTTGGAATTAAGGGCAGTTAGCATTCAAGATAATTGAACAATTGAAAGTGGGTATTGCTAGGGCTTGGAAGGTGGATACTGCAAAACCAAAAGGTTGCATAAATTCAATTACTTGGCAAAAGAAGTATTTTGGCAAGCAATGAGTCAGCACCTCATTAGTTGTCGAGGTGGCAGGTGCACATGGGTATTTTGGGGCAAAGTTTTAGGGGCAGAGTTCAAGGGCGCAGGCCACTAGGGAGGGGGTACGAAGGGGGTTGTGACCCCCCCAACTTTTGGGAAGGCCACAAGTGATTTTTTACCACAAAATGTTTCCATCACTGCTTCGGACCCCCCAAAATGCTCTTGACCCCCCCTCCCCAACTTCAGACAGTGGTTGCGCCCTTGAAGGTGTTTGGATTACCTATGTTATGATAATGTCTGTAGGAGTGATATTTTGAGCGACATTGGCCTCGACACCCAGTAAGACAGCACAGTCCACTGATGTTCTGATGCTGAAACAATACAAAACAATACCAAGGTCTATGCATTGAATATATTACATGGGGACTTGTTGAGGATTTATACAGTTTGTGTGAATATTCATATATATAATCCTTAATTTTAGAATGCATGTGGATGCCACTGTCACCCCCGAATATCTCAATCGATGGACACCGGCACAAATGTGATGGGCGACCATATGCAGTGTTCTCAACAGAACCAGAGTTTGGTAGTGGCAGCCTCATAAATACAAACGGGAAAGCCAAGAGGCTGCTAGTGATTCTTGATGATTATTAGGCCTTCCAAACTTGTCATGTTCACAAGTTTTCCAACTTGGACTTCAGATGACCTTGACCTGGTCCCAAAACAGTAGGGATCATTACTACATGTATGGAGAACCCACATACCCAAGTTATAGGCTTGATCCATCCAGGTGGATGAGTTCACAAGCCAAAATTGGCAAAATATCAATTTGTCCACTATTCCTAATTTTCAACCAAAATCAACCCCAACCAAAAAAAGAGGGTTCTGGAACTCTCAATAAGACAACAGCATACCAAATTCAAGCTTGATTGAACCAAGCATTCTGGACGCACAAGTGTTCACAAGGTTCCCAGACATATGACCTCACCGTTCGACAGGAATGACCTAAAATAAATAAGGATCATGTATTCCTCATAAAAAGATGCCAACCAAATTTCAAATGGATCGCACCATGGAATCCGAGTTATTATGTGAACAAGGCAATACACACCTACACAAACACGGCCATGGACTACTGCATGGATTCCTCTGCCATTGACAGGTATTAAAAACATTTAAAGGCATGGCTTGCAGCAGCTTTCAGTACCAGTGTTTCAAATTGAAATTGAAACTTTGTCCATCTTGGTGCATTTCCCTGAGTCGTGAATACCCGGTGATGGGCATAATGAAAGGAGTCCCTCAATGCATCACACACCACTAAAGCCCCTACAGTGAGTGTAAAAAACTATAATACAAAAAATTTGATTTAGCATAGGTGAAAGAGGACATAGGAACACCACCACATACTAGGGTGCGGGTGTGGTTTTTGATACCGGTTATTTCACATTTAGTACGGTACTTCGCGGCACTGGATACTCGCAGTTACAACGGCCGTATGCAAGGTTACTAGTCCGTTTACCGGCGGAACTTATGGTAATGGCTAAAATCACTGGTGTTCTTGTTATAAGTGTAAATTTTGGCGGCCCGCCACACACATCGTTGTTTCAGCATTAAATTACCCATAACAACGCTTTTCATAGGAATAAATGTTCTATTTTGTTTCATTGTAAGTAAATGGAGTGTTGCTTTTCAGGGGCTTTAACAAATTTGTCAATGTCAAACGAAAAGAAATGTTGACCTATTTCAAAGGACGGTTGCTGGGAGAATCCCATTAATTCAAGTATTGTAGGACCAACAGACCACGTTACGTGGTTTTCATTACAGAAGTTTTCTATTTCAAATAAAAAATACAACTTCCTCTTACATTAACCACTGGCAAAATAGAAGGAACAAAAAAATTGGTGGAATTCCCACTCATCAGCCCTGAGGATATCGCTATATTCAATTCAAATGCCGTAATATTTTCTGAATTTTCGGCGAAACTAAACAACTGTATTTTCTATCAAACTCACTTGGGAAGTTTCATGCCCAAAAAATAACATCAACTTTCAGCGGACAAGCAGTGCGAGCGGGGGGGGGGGAAACGTTCGGACCCAGTGCCGCGCGCGGTTGTCTTGTAGTTTTCAAACATGAATTTAAATTCCTCCCCCCCCGTCAGCATTTGAAACCTAGCGGAAACACTTGGTCAAGGCAAATTTTGCAACAGGTGGTACCTTGACGGCATACTTGGATCAGCTAGAATTTTGTCTGGGGGTTTGGCTGCCATGATATAATGTATAGAAAGTCTCAAAGGTCAAGTCATATTCCATGACCATGGAAAATAATTAAAATTAGTATGCAGAGAGGAGGGAGAGAGAGTTTGAAAAGTGCAGGCACATTTTGGCTTACCTTGCATGAAGAACAGAGAGGTGAGTACCAGAATACCTAGAATCTATTCCCCACTGCCCGCCAGTATGCCTTGTACACATGAACTTTAACAGTCCCTGTCTCTTTTCCTTCTCTAAGCACCCAATCTGTTACTCTTCTTCTTCCTTGGCGCACTGTCTTCAGCTGCCTCATCTCACTGGATTCTGGTTTGCCCTCGGATTCCTCCTTGTCACCAGATCATCACGACTCTCTCAGTCATTGCTCAGAATCGTATTCGGGGGCCCTCTAGGAACATCAAGAGAAGATAGGGTCCAATTCATACTTACAAAATATTTGCCTAACAACATACTAACACAAATGGAATACAAAGAGATTTGAAATTCAGTTATAATATATATTTAAAATATATTACGAACAAATGAACTTCTTAACAACCAAATGAATATGACTGCCTCTTGCCAGAACAATGATACCTTCATCCTTTTGTATCATAGTACTCTGGTTTCACATGTTAATACTCATCTTGTTGTTCATTTGGTATTCTTCTGTCTGTTGTCATGGTTATTGTTGCCTGTCACTGTGCAATATGATAATCTGCATATTAAGTGTTTCTTGTACGATTTTATGTCATCATTCTAATCCTCTTTTATGTTGTTATATGTTTTATATTTACTACGTATACAGGCATTCAATTACCCTTTGTGGGGTGAAATAAAGTTGATCTTATCTTATGATAAATGTTGTGAGAGAGAGAGTGTTTATAGTGTTAAATTGTGCAGTCCTGCCATGAAAATATAAGCAAAGCAAAATATCAAGATAAACATCTTGACCTGTTCCCAATCACACACACCATTCAATTTCAAAAGCAAATATAAAATGAAAGGGAAAGGAAGAGCTGTTTTCTCGTGGACTCGTGGTAATATTAAATCACCACAAATATGGGTAGCAGAATTCTTCGGGAAACCTCCTATAACTAGACATGTGCAGGCGGTAAACTTCCGACGTGGTAGATCCCCTAGAATGGCCTTGTTGACCCTTTTTGAAGGAAGCACATTGAAGTTTATGTCCATTTGACCTCTGGTGACTTCCAAATGCCCTACCTGTTGTTCAAGACCAACTGTAGATCACATTCTCCAAGTTTCATTCAAATCCGTCCATGTTAGAAAAATCTTGAATAGAATGCAAATTTGATCTCTGGTGACCTTGAAATTACTGTCATGTTTTTTTGGGACCAACTCTGGTCCATACTCACCAAGTTTCATGTAAATCAGACCAACTCTGTATTTTCGCAAAAAAACGACAATTCGACCTCCGGTGATTATGAAATCACCTTCATGTTTTCAGGACCATTTTTTGTCCCCACCCACTGAGTTTCAGGTAAATCGGACCAAATCTGTTTGTCGTTCCAAAACCTGCAAAATAGAGGGCCAGCAAAAACATGCCCAGTGATGCCCACTTTCGAACTCGTCCGAGATTTCGCAGGAGGACATGTGTACCAAGTTTCAGATCGATCGCACAATGCCGATTAAGAGTTATTACGCTAATGCCAAAGTTTCCTCCGGCGGCCTCAACGCCCAAAACTATAATCCCCGAACACTTACAGTGTTATATAGTGTATAATTAGCCCATCGACCCATTGAATAACTTCCAGGGGTTCAAAGATTATATTCTCCAATCAAGACATTTTCCTCTTCCTTGCGAGCCACTCACCAAATTCCTTGACCTGACCGCCCTGCATTACGAAGATCACGTCAGCTTCCTGCAGATACTTTGTGTGATGTGTGCAGAGTACTCTGGTCTTGTTCTTCAGCAGTCCCATGATACACTCACGGAAGAGATGAGCTCCTACATGGGCGTCGACTGCTGCCAGAGGATCATCCAGGCCCCCCCCTGGAGGTAAATATCTTTAAATCCTGCAAAGAGAGTGTAGGATAACTATGTAAATTATAGTGGATGATCGTGGGTCTATCAGAGGGGTGAATATTTGAATTGGAAGAACAGTGTAGGATAACTTTGTAGTTATAGTGCCTGATTGTGGGTCTATAAGGATGTGAACATCTTAATCCTGGGAAGACAGGGTGAGATAACTCTGTAGTTATAGAGGCTGATCAAGAGTTGATCAGCGCCTGATTTGAGAAAAAAAAATGGTGGCAGTATGCTACCGATTCAACAAATTGCCAAAAATAAAGCTCTACTTTTACTTTCAATGCTGTAGAGTTTGGAAGATTGAAACCCCAGAGAGAGTAACGGTACAATGCAGGGTCCGGGAGGAAATCAAATCGCCTCTTGATCGATACAGCTTTGTTTTCATGCTGGATAAACCACCCTTTAGAATACTGTGCCGAGGTGTTCTATCAGATTAAGACAAATCCCCTTCAAGTAGCCCGAGCAACCAATGATGAATTAGTTCTGTAATTACCATCAATTATATTACCTTTGATTTTTAAATCAGAATATTTTTCAAGTGCTTGACTCAGATACCTAGTTATATTATGGGTTAGAAAAATGTAACAGGACTAATCCTCCCTTACTGGCCGTATTTATGAGTTAATTGCATTTTTCACATTCATGATATATAGTTTGACCCAGCCAGATAACTGATGTTGAACGATACTCCCCAAAACTGGCCACTCATACCATGCTAAACTATTATGGCAATAGGGTGGATGTGGGGTGGCCAGATGGGATGTGTAGAAATCGCAAGAAGGGCCATAAGGGCCAATACGGAGAGGGGGGGGGGGGGGGGAGGGATGTGTTTTTAGGTATGGGGGGGGGGGAGAGTTCATTTAATGACCCAGGCGCCATAAAAAACATGCCTGTCTTTGATGGCGCCTGCGATCTGAAACAATAACAAAATATCGGAGTAGTAGTAGGTCTTGCAACAGTGGGTGGTCATGATAAACACTCACCTGATAGACTGCTCTAGCTAGAGCTACTCTTGCTTTCTGGCCACCACTGAGAGTTACCCCATTCTCGCCCACCTCCGTGTCATCGCCCGCAGGTAGCACCTTCAAATTCAAATATATTTGTTGAAGTGTCAATGATCATGTGGATTCTTCTGATCACTATATAAACTGCGAACAACTGATCATATCTGCATGTCGCATGTAATGGGAGCCAAAGCAGGGAGGGAATTCATTACAATTTTCTTCCCAGCAGTTCCTGTCTGTCAATGTACAGTTATCAACATAATATTTCAGTTTTGGGTCATTGATATAAATTTTTCAGGTGAACTTAAGTAAAACTTGAGAAAGGAATTAAAAGAAAATAAGGAGACACTATCTGCAATATATTGCAAAACTATTCTTGCCCACATTATTATTTTTATCAAAACATGTATTATACCTGGTGTTTGTGTATAATGCTGGTATGCAGCGAGTATGGCTATTGCAGATATATTTATAAGCACATTTTGTTTGAATTCCCACGCAACTTTTGGTAGTTCCATTCAGTTTGACCTAATTATCCCTGGGGAGAGGGGGGTGGGCATGGAGTAACTTACTTGAGGATTGCAAAGAATTAAGTGACTTAGCAGCCTGGAATCTACTTCATTCATTCAACTTACCCCCATATTAGTCTGTATTAATTTCCCACTGGGGGCCACTGCATGAATGCAAAACACTCGAGTAGGCGCCTTTTCTAGAACTTTGATTGGACAAAACTATGCAATGATAGCCGTATATCCAAGGAGCATGTCCGAACAAAACTGTCAGAGCAGGAGGGGGCATCTACACAAACATGAAAGAACACCAGTGCTGGACTCAGGTTCCTCAATCCGAGTCTGCGTCATCAGTATCCGAGTCGAGTCACTGGCTCGAGTCATGAGCCGAGTCACAGTGCTCAGAGGTCCGAGTCCTCGGTCCCTTATGCAAAGTTGACTGCACTATTTTACAAATTTTGGGCAAAACTTAACAACCGCTTGATTGTTTTGATATAACGGGCATGTTTTGAATGCAGCGGGTACTGATCGACAATATACTGACATAACAAGATCTTTATGGGTTGGTCATACCTCGTGCTGAATATCAGAGGTCTAATAATTTTACTCTGATAGCTGAGATGAACAGGGCAATAATGACTATATTTGGGGGCAAGAGTTGTCTTGTAGGCCTGGACTTCCTGGAGCGCACAGGCACATTCCAATAAAAAATGACATTATGAATTTGAAAATCAAATTTGTAAAATATTGATTGCCATGCACTAACTAGCATCAAAAAGATAGGAATGGAAATTGGCTCTCTCCCACATTATATCGTCTACTTTTGTTTATGGGAGCTTTTTTAAGCAATTGAAAACCACAGTCCTCTCCATCCGTAACCACTCTTTTAATTCACATAATTATCTGTACCTCACTATTCGTTAGATATGGAAATTGCCATGAATAAAATGAGCTGACGCATATCAATCAAGAGATATCGGAAGTTGTACGCAAAATGCCAAATGTTCGCGGGGGCAAACGCAATTGCACCCCAATGAATTATAGAGATTTACACCGCCTGCCGGTAATTTCCGCCATGATCTATTCACATAGATTTACCATGTAGGCAGGAAAATAGAATACCCACTGCCAGTTAAGATTAACAGAAATGAGAAGCACAAGAAAGGATCCTAACATACATTGGCACAAGTTGAGGTGAGAGCAGGCTATAAATCTACCGGGACACAGTTTTTCCAGGTTGTGTTAATGGTTGTGTTATGTATTATTAAAACAGGAATAAAAAAATTATGGCTATATGTCCATGCTGATTTATAATGCAAACAGTTTTTTCTAACTAGCAAACTTTCGGCACAAGATAGTTTTTCTTAGAATGTATTGTTATCCATAATTGATTTAAGTGACCATAAAACATGCGAGCGTGTGAGGAATTATGTAATTTCCCTCCTATTTCAGTACGTAGGAACAGTTTGGGCTACTATTTCGGTAGAGCGTTGTGCGTTTTATTCTCAATGTCTTGTACAATCGTAAAATCAAGTTCTGTATTTGTAAACCAAAAGCCAAGAGGCGCATTTATATCCTTGACTCTTTTCTTTCTATTCTGACACCTATAGCCCGACTCAAGTCCAATGGGAGATGGCAACCAGCTGTCAATTGTGGGAAACATAACCGTCTGACAAGTTTCCCATTTTTTCCACCAACCTATACTCTTGATAAGATAGCCACACACTGAATTCGAAGATTTCAGACTTTGACCTCTGGTGACCTCAGACCTGACCCCAAAACAATAGGTTCATGTACTCATCTGGGGAAAACACATATCAAGTATGAGCTTCATCCATCCAGGTGGGGTCAGTTCTTGTGTTCACAAGCCAGGCCTCACACACATACACACACACAGGCATGACTGCATAGATTCCCCCGACTTCGTCAAGGAATAAAAAATAGAGGACTCGGACCGAGTCCCAGAGTCTTTTGGTCGAGTCCGAGTCATTGACCTTCGAGTCTGAGTCCCTAAACAGGCGATGAGCCTAAGTGTCTCGCCTGGCTGCGCGATTGGTGGTTTCTATTATTCACTACACAAACCACCAACTAGTTCATGCAGACCATTGTCATGCCGACCGAACATCACATATTCTCACACATATTACACATGAAATTCCTGAATTCCTACATAACTGACTAAGAATGTTTTTGACCTTATACACGTAGTCCCCTATTTGCTTTTTTCTCTCTTCTTTCATGCCCCCCCCCCCCCCCACTTTTCATCTCATACACACCCAATTTGAATAGAGTTTTATCGCTCAGTCAACTCCCATCTTTGACCAAAAACCAAAAATGTTCTAAATCCCCTTAGCAGCCTGGGCTTCTTTGCCTTTCAAAATCAAAATTTGTTTGGGCCACGTCCCCAGTAAGAAGAAGGAAGAAATCCAACCTAATCAAATTGATTGGGTACGAGAGGGATTTTGCTTGTGGGCAGCTTATAACACATCAGATCCAAATTAGGCACAGGAAGCTATAGGTTTACATCGTTCCTCAGTGCTTTTTTTAACAGAGCGATTAATATTGGAATTCATCAAATTCATGAACATCAAACACATCAAATCCAGACATGTTATGGCCATTACTTTTGAGTTGGCCAAATTCCTGAACGCCCAAAAGTTGGAAATTGGAATAATTATGCAAATTAGGCACATACAATGACCTCTCTGACCCCAGCTGTACCTTCAAATCTACCATGTTTTGTGGAAATCCGACAAACTTGAAAATTTGAATAAATGATGCAAAGTAGACTACTTAATTAGCATCTTTTTAGTCTGAAAATCTCATCAGTTCATCTCCGTCATCTCCAGGTCCTACCTGCCAAACAACTACATCACTGTACACATATGTTCTTGTGTAATCTTTGCTAACGAGCTTAAACCATAATTACATAAATAAGCTAATTACCGCACAGTGCTACCAAACACGAAAATTTTGTCCATAATCGGCTTCACTGATTGTGAGAAAAATCTGGCTACAATAACAAGCAAGTGTTACATACACACAACACACACGCACGCGCGCTGAAGTGACCCACTAAGTCTCTTCCTGCGAAACAAAAAAGGACTCAAGACCGGTCCCATGACCGAGACCGGACTCGAGTCCTTCAGCACTGAAGACCACATCCAATGTGATCAGGGCTAATTTTTTTGTTTTAGTATAAACCTGATCAACGGAGGCAACCTAAATTCAGACAAAACTTTCATTAGGGCAAGAGTTTCATCAAAATCCATATGTTATTGCACCCACTACAATGCATGGTCCAATTGGCGATTGTGCAAATGGCCACTCTCCCCCCTTTTATCTTCTCATTTTGCCAAACAAAGTGGCTGCATCTTGGCCGCTTTTGGACTTGAAAAGAACTTCAGAACGAAAAGAAATGCATAGGTTACAATAAAGTTCAGCGATTCCTCCGACCATAGATTACCTTAATAACAACCAACTAGAGGATCTAGAGGGGTGAAATTGAAGATTGTTGCCAATTGTGGCTATTTTCTTCTCATTCCTTGAAGGAACACAAAGGTCATTTAAATTGCAGTAAGAATGTATGCTGTCACTTTTCAGAAGTAGGGGTAAACTTTAACTTAAATGTATTCAAGTGAATGAGTAAGATGTATGGATGGCTAATTGTCTCCAAGTCATATCACTCTAGTCCTCCTCATGAAGACAAACAGCGTTGTCAAGTGATGGGTTTCAGCAGGAGGGGGGGATGGGGGCGGGGGGTGTGGGGGGGTTTGTGGTTGGCTCACCTTAAAGTCTCCTCAAGAGCACATGCTCGAACAACATTTATTGTAGACCCTAAATGAAGAGGTTTCCAAAGAGTTGTTCTCATGCGGTGGCCATGCTGTATCCAGGCCTTCCTGATTAAAACCAGGCCCACACACCCTGAAAGTCAACCGCTGACTGATAATGGCTATGCCGGCGCCTTGGTCATTTCAGCTGTGATCGGCAGCGAGGAGGGAACTCTTCCCAGAGCCTACGGGGCCAATGACGACGACCAGCGCCCTAGGAATGAGGGATTGCTTGATTAAAGATGATAGTGGCGTGGGCATGGGAAAATTATATGGCAGTTAACCTTACATGCTCATCTATGGGTTTGCATCTAATGGTGGAAGCTTGCATGATCCATCTTATGGGGGCATCTAAATGGTGGAAGCTTGCATGCTACATCTATGGGTGAATCTATGGTGGAAGCTTGCATGATACATCTAGGCGTGCATCTAATGGTGGAAGCTTGCATGCCCCATCTATGGGTGCATCTAATGGTGGGTAAGCTTGAGATCCATCATCGGGTGCATCTAATGGTGGAATGCTTGCATGCTCCATCAATGGGGGAATTCTTAATGGGGAAGCTTGCATTGATCACCTCTATGGGTGCATCTAATGGTGGAAGCTTGGCATGCTCCATCTATGGGTGCATTCTAATGGTGGAAGCTTGCATGGTCCATCTATGGGTGCATCAAATAGTGGAAGATTGCATGCTCCATCTTGTGGTTGCATCCATATTGAAACCTTGTATGCCTCCGTCAGGGGGTGATCCAATGGTGGAGCTTGATGCTCTATCTGGGTCGCTCCAAAAGTGGGAAGCTTGCAATGATCATCTATGATCCGCATTCAATAGCGGAAAGCATGCATGCTCCATCTATGGGTGCTGCCATTAATGGTGGAGGGAAGCTTGCATATCCATTATGGGCATCTATGGTGGAAGCTTGACAGAGTCATCTATGAGTGCATCCAATAGTGGAAGGTTGCATGATCCATCTATGGGTGCATCTACTGGTGAGATGGAAGCTTGATGGCTCCATCAATGGGTGCATCTAATGGTGGAGCTTGCATGCTTCATCTATGAGTGCATCCAATACTGGAAGCTTTGCCTGCTCCATCTATTGGTGCATCCAATGGTGAAAGATTGCATGCCATCTCTCGGGGCATCCAATATTGCAACCGTGTTATGCCTCAATCTCTGGGTTGATCTAATGTGGCAGCTGTATGCTCCATCTATGGTCGCATCCAATACTGGATGCATGCATGCTTCGTCCATGGGGTGCATCCCAATGGTGAAGGTTGCATGCTCCATCTATGGTTTGCATGCTAATGGGAGGGGAAGCTTGCATGCCCCATCTATGGGTGCATCTGAATGATGGAAGAGTGCATGCTTCATATGGGTGCATCCAATAGTGGAAGCTTGCATGAGTCCTCTATGGGTGCATCCACTGGTGAGGTTGCATGCTCCATCTATGGTGGCATCCAATAGTGGAAGCTTGCCATGCTCCAGCTATGGTTGCATCCACATAGGGAAGCGTGATGCTCCATCTATGGTGCATCTGATGGTGGAGCTTGCATGCGTTAAATATGGGTGCCATCCAATAGTGGAAGCTGGCATGCTTCATCTATGGGTGAATCCAATGTGGTGAAAAGATTGATATGCTACATTTATGGGTGCATCTAATACTGGTAGCTTGCATGATCCCACTATGGGTGCATTCAATATGGAGCTTGATGCTCCCATCTATGGTGTGCATCTAATGGTGGAAGATTGCATGCTCCATATCGGGTTGCATCTAATGGTGGACGCTGGCATGCCTTCATCCTGGTCATCCCATAATGAAGCGTTGCCTGCTACATCTGATTGGTGCAATCCAATGTTGAAAGATGCATGCTCCATCTATGGGTGCATCCAATATGACAAACCTTTGGATGCTCCATATATGGTGCATTCTAACGGTGGAAGCCTTGATGCTCCACTATGGTCGCTCAATACGGATGCATGCATGCTTCGCCCAGGGTTGCACCCCAAGGGTGGAAGGTTGCATGCGTCCATCTATGGTTCATCCAATAGTGGAAGTTTGATGGCTCCAGCTATGGTTGCATCCAATAGTGGAAGCTTGCCTGCTCCATCTATGGTCATCTAATGGGGGAAGCTTGCATGCTTCATCTATGGTTGCATCCAATAGGGGAAGCTTGCATGTGCTCCATTCTATGGTTGCATCCCCATAGTGGAACTTGCATGCCTCCATCTCTGGTGCATTGATGGGGGAGTGCTGCTTCAGATATGGTTGCATCCAATAGTGGACGCGTGCATGTTCATCTATGGGCGGTGCATCCATGGTGAAAGATTGTATGGCTCCATTTATGGATGCATCTAATACTGGAAGCTTGCATGATCCATCGATGGGTGCATATAATACTGGAGCTGCATGCTCCATATGGGTGCATTCCAATAATGGCAGCTGCATGCCCCATCTGAGGGGTGCATCTATTGGTTGGAAAGCTGGCATGCTCACCATCTATGGTCGCATCCATAATGAAGCTTGCATGCTCATCTATGGGTGCATCTAATACTGGAAGATTGCATGGTCCATCTATGGGTGCATCTAATGGTGGAAGCTTGCATGCCCCAGCTATGGTCGCATCCAATACTGGAAGCTTGCATGCTCCATCTAGGGTGCATCTAATACTGGAAGCTTGCATTATCCATCTATGGTGCATCTAATACTGGAAGCTTGCATGATCCATCTAGGGCGCATCCAAAACTGAAGCTTGCCTGCTCCATCATGGCGTGCATCCAATACTGGCTGCGCTTGCTCATATATGGGTGCATCTAATATGGAGCTGGCATGATCCATCTAGGGTGCATATAATGGGGGGGTGGGGTGGGGGTGGGGTGGGGGGGGGGGGTGGAAGCTTGCATGCTAATCTATGGTCGCCATCACAAATACATGAAGCCTTGCATGCTCATCTCTGGGTGCATCCAATACGGGAGCTGCATGCTCATCTATTGGTGCATCCAATACTGGAAGCTTGTATGCTCTATGATGGGTGCATCCCATACTGGAAGCAGTTCAGCAGGTTCACACATGAGGACGGTGGCAGTTAGCACTTAATTACGGCCAAAAAACACTCGTGTTTGAGGAATCAAGTTTTTCAAAAACAAATTACATAGGAATTGTGAGGTTGCTTCAGCAAAATATCATAAATCCTGGTGCAATATGATTTTTTGTGGTGATTGCAATCTACAAAACAGTACGGGTTGTGAATCTGTGAGCAGAAACTTACCCCTATCGACCATGCAACCCCTCAATATGTATTGATGTATTGGCATTGTACATATATACAGGGTGGCCAGACCCACGCCCCCTTCTCTTTTCTTCCAGGTAGGCGTCCTGCATTCTCGAGGGTTTTACCCTGGAAGTGAAATGTGTAGACGCTCGGCGACGGCCCGGGAGGATGGGGAGGGTGAGGGGTGGGGACTGTTAGTATAAGGGAAGATTATTTGGGATCACAGATTCACAAACACGTTTACTGTTTTGTTAGAATCATTTCACCTACTCTACTTACCACTATCGACATGCACCAGTCTAGCACGGGCGCTTGTGGTGGGACCGTGCCGTCGCGCCGTGCAGGGGATGCCTGAGGAGTAGTAGGAGGTTGAAGAGCGTATGGCAAATGCCCTCCTTGTACACCACGTTCCGTCCCATAGCACGCGGACAAAGGTGTCGGAGTACTTCCACGCCGCCCGTTTCCTCACGAACTTCCTTCTGTAGAGCCGGGGCTCGAAAAGCCATGCTGCCGGCGGCTGCGGAAGCCAAACTATTGATCGCTCGTGACGGATCAAAAAACAAGTCCCCTCGATAAACCAAAGACGCAATGGCCTGGGACGGGCACGGTGCTTGTCCTCAGGTTTTTCCGAGGGCGACCCGATCGCGTGGAGATCAATCTCCGTCAGCGAACGCCACCTGGGGCTGACTCTTTGCCAAGAACGCCGATCCGAGAGGAAACCGATCCCCGTCTGGACCGTGCCAGGGTAAGGACGGCTTTAGTATCAGCGCCTCAATACAGCCTGCGGCTCGCGGAGGCCACTGCACCCCCAAAAACGGCTTGAGGTTTAGGACTCCAGCGCTAGTAAGGCGTTTTGCGGATTTGGCGAGGAAACATGCCGTATCCAAAAATGAGCGGCAGGTGGACGCTCGCTAAACGTTCGCCTAAGAGCTGCTGTCAGTGCCCTGCTACGCCCCGGAGGACCCATCTGGGAAGAACCGCGATGTATCGCCGCAAGGGCGTAGCGGAAGGCCCGGATCGTCGAGTCCTGCTTCCCCTGGGTAGAAGAGGGCCAAGAAATGACCCGCCATCCTACCGAGGCAACCACGGGGTTCAACCGAGATGTTTCGACGCCTCAAACGGGTCCCGAACGCCGCTTGCTCGGAAGCCCTGTTGGCTCGTCCCCCGCAGAAGAGACACAGGCGCAAGTGCCGGTGGTACCACATCTACCCATCTCCCATCCAGAAAGGGTCCGGAAGGCAGAGTCTGAAGTCGCTCATTGTTAGCCGCCACGAAGACATCGACGAACGGTCGTCGATCGTGAACCGTTCACTAACTGCGTGCCCTTGCCGCTGATCCTCCCAAAAAGGGGGCCCGTCGTCCTAGCTGCCCCTCACCCCAGAGCGACGTCGTCCTGTGGTCACTGTCGCCCTGGGAATGGGTCGCAAAAAAAAAACGACTTCCCGCAGCCACCATGTTTGCTCTGTCCCGCCGCGCCACTTATGTGGCTCCGTCCATCATGACAGGAAGAGCCCGAGATCCCCCGAAGAGGATCGGCTTGGCGATCGAAACCAACAGACTGTGCCGCGCGGCCGCGCAGCACTAGGCGACTGCAGAGATCGAGATATCGATCATAGTGGCCGCCGTAACCAAGGGGCCGAGTCCCGCCGGGCCGGGAATACTCGGAGGGCATGATTTGAACAGCTCCCGCTGCAACTTCCTCGGACCGCTGAGATCCGCCGGGATGAGCATCGGACCCGCTTTCCGACGGGGCACCCGGGCCAATCATCGTGTGAGCGATCAATGCCCTCCGCCGCAGGAAAGCGAAGATGGGCTTCAGACCAGGTGAAGACTCGGGGCCGTCTGTGGAGGCCGAATGTGAGGGACCACCAGCGGTAGTCCGGCCCCCTGTAGCGGAACGCTAATATCGGCCGTGAAGCGGGTGCCTGGGCATAATGATCGTCCCAGTAGTCTCTCGACTCGCCCGCCCCCGTCATGAGGAAAGGATCGGGATGGCGGTATCAAGGGACCCCACCGTAAATTTCCCTTTTGGGCGTACGGGGCATACCCTCCGCGTGGTTCTTTCTCGCCGAGAAACGATTGACTGCGTAAACGACCTCAGCTTTCTTTCCCCGCCTATGTCTTCGTCCTCCCCTTCAGCCTTAGAGGTCGAGGCCGGCGGCGCTGGCCGGAGTCCGGCCTCCTGCCGGTTCCCGCCTGCCGGCGCATTGAGCCGTCCACAAAAAAAAACGGTCCCTACGCCAAGGAGGGCCAGTCCGCACGAAGCAGCTTTCATGGCCCCGTAGGTTATGACACGCCGCGAGGACGATGGCCGCCACGCGGCCCGTGGCCCATACGGATAACATTTTCGGTGTCCCGCCTAGAGCTGCGCCCCTCTATGCCGTGAAAAACGCCGTAACCCCGATTCCACGACGAGTCCGGTGGTAAGCGCATCGTCTAACAATGCGGACCGACGAGTCGAGGTCCCAGATTTCATTTAGCCGCTCAGAGGTTTCGAGACCATCCCTCTTCGTGGAGGTACCGGGCGATGGCACCGTGGTCGCTGCGGCATCACTACTGACGCCCCTGGATCCGACCGTACGGAGCCACCCGGATAGTGACGGTCGGTTCGGCCGGTTCGCCGAACTGGCGCTCCAATTGCGCCTGGGGCTTCGGGACCCGCCTTCCAGCCCCAGTCGGAGCCGGTGGTGATGATTCCCAGGTTCCTTTCCCCTGCGCAGGTGAACTCGGACACTGTCTGGTCGATACGACCCGACTGAGTTCACCCCGAGGACCCGCCGGAGGGAGTAGTCCCCCCGCAGGTCTTGAACCGTTACCTTGGCTCCTTGGCGTCTTCGGCTGGTCTCCCCGGAGGAAAGCCAGGGTTCGGCTGTCCCCCCGATGAACTGCAGGGTTTGGACCGTGAAACCACCTCGCCACTACGGAACTCCCGGCCACTGGTCGACACATGGGAGTCACGATACGGTACGCAGTCAGGGTTTCCCACGGCTGGTCGTACTGCTGCGTGGAACCACCTTGCGGCCCGGACGTCGTTCCGACACGGCGCTCCACTGCTTGCTGAGACAGCGGTTGTCTGCCGCATCCAGATGGTCTCCCGGCTCTTAGGCTCCTCCCAGGATGTGATCAGCCGAACTTCCTATGAAAAAACATCACTACTATATCTCCGTCTCTCTCACTCCCGCTCTCTCCCTTCGTCGCCGCCGCACTCGAGAAAATTCCCACGCGCACACGCGGCAGCAACCAAACACCCACCCCGGGCCCGGAGGGGACGGGGACCCCCGGGACGGGACTGGTAGTAGGACCCGAGGGAGGGGTGTGAGGTACGGGGAGGAGGGGATCCGGTACTGACCAACTTGCGAACCCAAACACCCCCAAATTTACAACGCCAAAGCCCAACATGCGAACATCCGCAGAGGTGAGATACCCGCCCCATGTGTTAACCACCAAGTGACTGTTAGGCAACGGGAGGTACACACACTCCCTACGTTAGGCGCAGCCTAGGCTGTTAGGAACGTCTTTACGCGCGACGGCGACAAATAGAGAAAACAAAAAACGACCAAAACATCGCGAAACCGAACACAACTCTTTCCAAAATGCTTCTCCACAAGCTGGAAGAGTAGCTACGGTCTTCAAAACGGTTCACCAACCATAACAAACTTCCTTTGGTTCGAAAATTTATGAACTTTTTCCATGCCGAAAAAACCACTCGTTGCCAGACGAATAGTCTAGGCCCAAAAAGAGAAGCAGGAGATGGGGTGGACAAACACGGTACTATTGAAAGCCCGCACACGCGATAGCCCATATTGAGGGGGTGCCCATGGTGACTAAGGGTGTAAGTAGAGTAGGTGAATAGATTATGAATGAGAGCACCAACTCACACACTTTGGAGTTAGATGACTTTGCATCGGAATAGCGAATGGAGACGGGATATGGGATCCTGGGATCAGTTGCCTTCCCTCGTATTATAAGACCCTCCATACATGAGATTCCTAACTCCTCAAGGGACTTTCTGACTACTTAAATATATGGAGATTGATATTCTCCAGCCAGAGTGTGCCATTCCAGTCTCTTTGATCCGTTTCCTTTCACCATTTGTCTCAGATCCTTCGATCTAATCTTCCTATTCACGGTGCGTCTTCCCAGTGAAAGTAACCATCTCGGATGTCGATGATCGACTCTGGCGATGACACTGCTGAGAAAAGAGGGCATGAGTTCTGTTGGTTCAGATAGTGTTCAAATGTCATAAAATTACTAACAACTTTTAGGAGTTGCACTCTCCAACATCACGATTGAGAAATGGATGCTGATTCTTTTCAATACAGTGGTAATAGTTTAGACAAGATGAGCAGATAGCCGGATACTCAAGTCAACAAGTATCCTTCTTGATGAGTTATTCACATATTTTGAAAAGGTCCCTACAAATCTGGTTACTTCCTTGTTAAATTCCTGTTGAGAGAATCACCTACTGCTGTATCTGTCGTACCCCACAGCCTTACCATTCATGGTAGTCCGTGGGGAGTAGGATCTCGACAATCAACTCTCTCAGCTCAATCGAATGACTGGACTTCTTGATTGACACCCAAGACTCCACAACACCATTGAGACCCAGGGGAAGGCATGAGGGGGCCAATCAACATGTTGAAGAGAGCCACACTCGTGAATACCTGGACGTTAAATCAAAAGGGTATACATCACTGAAATTGTCCATAAAAACTTAACACTTGGAAGAATATGACTCAACAAGATTGTTGAGATAAGTATACGGGATATGTTGGCCCCTATTTGGCAACTGAAAATAGGGAATATTGAAGAGTAGCTCTAGCATCAAGTAGGCTTACATTCAATGCCAGACTGTGGGTTCAATTTAAATTGGTCTTAGATTAGGATTTGGGATAGGGACTTAAGGGTTAATAAGTGCTGGTGACTTGACAAGATTGAGTGACTTCCACCTTCTATACACGTTTAATCCTTCCCCAAAATGTCCTTGCAAAACATGATTGTTGTAACAATCTACTGCTCCTTCCACAAAATCCTAGGCCTTCACTGCCTCTAACCTGTCAAACCTCTCACAATTAAAGGCCAGAATAAGTTCCCCTATGGATCTTAGCTCATACGCCCTCTAACTGTATGATTGTCAATGGTTACCGATGGGAACCCTGGCTTACACTGTCTCAACCTTGGCAGCTGTCAAGGGCTCACACAACAGAGCCAGTATAAGTTCACCTGTTGGAATCCTAGGTATAAACTGCCTTCAAGTTCCCCATACCAAAGCAAGCATACGGCGACCTGTGGAAACCTAGGCTAACTGCCTTCCAAATCTTAGCCGGCCTCAAGTTCCCATAACCAAGCCAGCATTGGTCCACCCATGAAATACTAGGCTTATACAGCCTCCAACCTTAGAAGCTGTCATGTCCCCCATACCAAAGGCATTATAGGAGTCCACCTATGACAAATCAATAGGCTTATACGCCTACCAAACTTTAGAAGCCTGTCAAGTCCCCATTTACCAAAAGGCAGTATAGGTCCACCTATGAAATACCTAGGATTATACAGCCTCCAACCTTAGAAGCTGTCAAGTCCCCCATACAAAGGCAGTATGGTCCACCATGAAATATAGGCTTATACTGCATCATACCTAGCAGATGTCAAGTCCCCCATACCAAGGCAGTATCGCGTCCACCTATGAAATACTAGGCTTATTACTGCATCAGACCTTAGCGGCTGTCACGGCCCCCATACCAAGGCAGTATGGTCCACCTATCGACAATGACCTAGGCTTATAATGCACCATACCTGAGGCTATAAGTCCCCCCATACCAAGGCAGTATAGGTCCACCTATGAATACTAGGCTAACGGCAGCATACCTGAGCAGGCTGTCAAGTCACCCATTCAAAGCCAGCAACAGTAGTGAAGGTGAGGCAAGGGAATACTAGGCTATACTGCATCATACTTAGCAGCTGTCAAAATCCCATACCCAAAGGCAGTAGAGGTCCACACTGAATACTAGGCTTATACTGCGTCCTACCTTAGCAGCTGTTCAATTCCCCAATACCAAAGGCAGTGAGGTCAATCATATGAACTACTAGGCTTATTACTGGTCATACTTAGCAGCTGTCAAGCCCCATACCAAAGGCAGTATAGGTCCACCTATGAAATACTAGGCTTATACTGCATCATACCTTAGCCAGCTGTCAAGTCCCGACATATCAAAGCCGCATAAGTAGTGAAGGTGAGGACCAAGGACATACTAGGCTTATACGAATCATACCTTAGCAGCTGTCAAATCCCCATACCAAAGGCAGTATAGGTCCACCTATTGAAATACGAGGCTTATACTGCGTCATACCTTAGCAGCTGGCAAGTCCCCCATACAAAGGCAGTATCACCGAGTCCCCCCACCCATATGACCCAATACTAGGCTTATACTGCTCATACCTTAGCAGCGTCAAGTCCCCATACCAAGGCAGTATAGGTCACCTAGAAATACTCGGCTTATTTAAGGCATCATACCTTAGCAGCTGTCAAATCCCCATACCAAAGCCAGCAAAGTAGTGAAGGTGAGGATAGATATGAGGACCGGCGTGGTTGCCCAGAGTCACACCCATGGCATCCAGGTACTTGATACCTCGTAGGCTCCCAGCTCCCCTGGCTCGCCAAATCCTCACACACGGTCCGTGAAGTGTCTTCCCAGGCGTAGTTACTGATGACCCGTATCCATGCAGTACCTGTTTCATCACCTGGGGGTGAATCAACAAAACAGAAACACAGGTTGGGAATCTGTTGAATTTCGAAACTTCCCACCAGGAAGATGAACCCACCCAATCCACGTCAAGCTTCTGGCAATTACCAACAAAGCGGGTTGGCCACCCCATCGCCATTCCTTTTTCCAGGCTAAGGCGTCAACAGGAGAGGGCTCGGAGCCCTAAGCAAGTGGAGGCCCTACTATAGACAACTAGATGGCAAAAAGCGAAGGCCGATGGGGTGGCCAACCCGCATCATTTGTGTAATTGCCAGGAAGCTTGATGTGGCATTGGGGTGGGTGAATAAGCAATGTGGGGGAAGGTGAATAAATGAAATAGATTGAATGGTATTGGTGTTATGGTTTGTGTTTATGGGGACATTCTTAGAAACCAAACTCAAATTTAGTTTTTGCTAAAAAAAATAACTGACCATGATGGTCTCTCTAGGTCAGTGAACAAATATTTACCAACAATATGGTATTTCTTGAGAATAAACCAACAAGTAAAATAACGCTTGTAAAGGACTCACTAACAAATTAACTCACTAGACCAATCACCCAACGTTTTCTGGAAAGTAACAACATTCAAGTATTTCCATGGACTATGCCAAATTAGACTACATAATAGTAAAATTGTACACTGAAATCTAGTAGTTCCATGTTTCGATATAGACATGCAGGCCAACCACACAACACCATAGTTCAATGGTCTCAACTGTATTCTTGCCAATAAGGGTCAAACAATAAAGACATGAAATGGATTAAAGTCCTCCAACTCCCCGTGAATGTCTTGCCATTGCGATACAACATAAGAAATTCACCAAAATATACAGGACTCTTGGTAGGGCAAGTGATTAACTTACCACTGGAATATTTCTGCAGTATGTTAGCCCGGTAATTACTGCGAATTTTTTTAGTCAAACAATAGTGACAGCTGCATTTGCAAAATGAATTCATCCTGTGGTTCAGAGACATTGGAATAAAGACAAGCACAAACACACAAAGCAACAAGTGATTGCTCTTCCTAGTCTCTTTCTGGCTACGTTCAGGTGAGACCATGAGAGTTAAGCTGGGGTCTAGCATATTCTTTCCAATTGAGCAGGTTTCAATCACCGTCTGGGTGTGATAGGTACGTAGGCATAAGGTAAGCCCAATGGGCGGGAACCAACAGCAAATTACAGGTAGATCCATCTCACCTTGACCCTGCCTCCTTATGGTCCATCCATGGCCTTGCTTGTAGCCTTGAATCTGACAGTCAGCCACTTGTAATCGGTATCGGAGTAGAGCAAACCCCAGCCCCGTGAGGAAGGCCAGCCCCAGTTGCTGGTGAAGCAGGTAGAGTGCACCCATATCTGTAGTGTAGACTTACACAGAGAATGGAAGCTGTTGCAGAAAATGACCAATTCGGTCCGAGTCGACACTCATAAAATTGACAATCTCTACAGTGAACGTCGACAGGGATGCTGAGTAACGGCCAGAGTCTTGTGGTATATGGTTAGAATGACAGACGCTCGTACCTGCCAAATTATGTTGTTGATGTAGTAATTGAAGTGGATTCCAAGGAAGGCCGAGCACAAGGGTGGATGCGAAAAGGCCAAAAGCCATTACAGGGAAAACCATCCGGACGTGTCTCTGTGGCTGTCATAGACCGGAGCGTTCAATAAATGGACTAGTTCGTTGAGCAATAAGGGGACCTGCAAATGCTAGAACATCTATGATGAATTTTACGACAACCAAGATTTTCGAAATATCTGACCCAAGGCTTTGACTAAACCCTTCAGGAGAGTCAGCTGCTTTGGCGTGTTCCTCTCATCTCTGAGCCACGATGTACATGAACTGGCGGAGGCCTCAAACTCCCGCATGGGAATGGTCCGTGCGATGGTCAACGACCTCGTGGTTTCTACTCCCACTGCGCCCCTTCAGGTAGTAGTCCTTGAAGTAGTGCTCTATGTAAGTAGTTGCAGAGTATAACCCCCCCCCCCCCCCGGGGGGTAACTGAAAACTACATCATTAGCATGGTTCAGGCCGTCTACTCGCGCTTCCTCATGAGTGCATATCCACCAGAGGGTCAAAAGGGAGAGTATGGCTAGCACCCTTCACTGCGACGCCTAAATCCTCGAATCTGCAGAACTACTCGGGGATACTAACGAGAGGCCGACGGAGAGCAGACGGTCTGTGTCACTTTGACATCAGCATTGAGCTGGGGTATAGGTTCCCCTATTGGGCTCAAAAATATATCCTGACCCTGTCTGACGCTAGGGAGTAACGTCACAATGTAGATACACTGGAGTGATATCCAGGATATACAGTCCCTCTCTCGTATGGGGACCGGTGTGGATCCGAAACCCATAACTGCCTGAAAAACTGGGAGAAAATCGTACGAACCAGAGAAGCATGTCAGAAAGCCAGAAAATGATGACGTCTTGTGCACCTCTGACCTTCAACGGTGGGCCTTCTCAGTCAGACAAGAACACTATGTGAGAAAGCATGCCAGGAGACGGTCCATCCGCTACAAAGTCATGGGGGCCATTCGAGTCCGGATCGTCGATGATGATTCAAGCTCCAGGGCCACTGTAACGGCAAACAGATCTATGACTAATACGCCGTGCATATCTCGCACTAATGCAAGGGAGACTTGAGATTGGGACGGCGATGGGTCGATACGATTGATGAGGCACGACACAAGCCCAAAGACATATGAGAGGTCACACAACACAGACAGTGTCGTAACAATGGGCCGTATTCGTTGTCACCCAAAAAGTGCAATTGTTGGAGGATGAATGGAGACAGAGATTGTCAAAAATGAATTCTTCATCTTTATTTCAGAGCAATCAATTCATCAGCCGCTGGAAAAAAAGATAAGCGAGAGAAATGTTGCAATCAATAAAATAGTACAAAGATTCCAGCAAAACATCAGCCGGGTATGAAAATTGGTATGGATTTGGAAATTGGATAGATGTGGAAGCGAGAAAGAATACTAATGACATTTTCCCTTTTATAGTGGGACATATTGAAGCAGGAACAGATATTAAAACCCATAATGGTTTTCTTTCAGTTAACTAGACCCGTTAACTTGCCTGCACAACGTAAATCGAGTGATCAGGCACGCCATAGTCCCATACATCATAGGTGCAGAGAAGTTCAATTGCAGAATCGTTGTAACGTCCAAAAAGGACAAATAGGTTTCTGGGCAAAAAGTGGCCGACTACACACTGTTCACTGTTGGTGTGAACCAACTTTCGAGTGTGCATAGATCTTCACAGTACATGACTGGACATTATCAACAGCATCCCATACTTGGATGTACAGTAGGCTTATGGGTTGTTATGGCATTCTGCTTGCTACAAAATAACCAAGCTCATGCTCAAGTCATTATTTTATCTGGCATTAGGTCAGGTCCATTTACACTGAATTCAACACATATACACACCCTTCCCCCATTGGTCTTTAGGCCATTAAAAGTTAACTGAATCAACTCATAGGATAACATGCTGAAATTCGAAACCAGAGGTGTGCAGTTCTTGATTATACGTTGTTTTTTTCACTTTTGCTAGTTTGAAGCAATTCTGTTACATGCCCATTGGACTTTCGAGGAAGTCTGTGGTGCCACTTTCATCGACCTGCAGTACATGCGAATCAGTTTATGTTGGACAACTGAAGGGCAAACACTCAAGCCGTGTGACCTGGCAAGAAGTACTTGAAAACTTCCAATGAATGCCAGAACCAGACACAAACATGGCACAAACGAAACTGTTATTTACATTCAACCTAAGGGACAAATAACTATACACAGAGAAACTCTTTGTATGGGATGTTTAACGAGTTGTGGTACTGTGAATTAATCAGTGAGGGTAGTCAATGAGAGAACATTACAAGCAAATTGATGTTCACAAAGAAGAACGACAAAATCAGTAGTGATCATAGTTGAATAGAGACAATCTTCAGTCGAGGCAACTGATAGTGAGCATGAGATCTCGGGGCGGAAGAATGTAGAGTGGTATAAGTGACAATTTGCAAGCAAATATTCCGGGTTCGAAAGCCCCAGTCAGTCACCAAGACGGTTTTTCCCTAGGGGGTGTTCTTGCAGTTTCAATGGGAGGGTCTTGGCTCACTCCATGGGAATGCAGTATATCTTCTGGGGTAACTGGGGTTTCCACAGGATATTTGCAATCTAAGCCTCATCTGTCAACTGTGAGCAGTCATATAAAACGTGAACTCAGCCTCCTCCGGGTTCTGAGAAAGGGGTCGGGTCCTGGAGTTCACTGATCATATTCGGATGGGGAGTAGAAGGCCGTCCCAAGAGCAGGTTGGGATTGGTTACAACTACACCCTTGCTCGATATATTCTGAGCACTAGTCGAGAGAGAAGGTGAGTTATCGCCGGTGCTCATCCATGATCAATATGGTCAAGGTTCCTAAATGAGTCTAAAATTGGTTCCTGGGCCTATAAAAATCAATCAAATAACAAGGAAGGCACACCAGCATATTTGTTGAGTTCTCGTTATTCCATAGAATTGAAATGCTACATGTAAGTAACAATTTATGTATACATTACTCACTAGCCTCCTTTTTCACTTATAACTTTGAATGGAGAGGAGGAACTCTGCAAGCCTGAACTAAGCCTGAACTAAATCTCAATTATGCTTGCATGTAATGTAGTCCACATTCACTAAAACCTGATGCGTATGATGATTAATTGATACTTTGATCCAGACGAAACTTGAAATCATACAATGTCCAATAATGCAAATCATCATACATGATGCATATGAGCAGATTGAGCACTAATTTGATTCAAGAAAACCTAGTTGAAGTCAAAAGTCACTACGGGTAATTTTCAGATTTGACAATTTCGAAATTGGGTGAAGAAAACTGAAAACTGATTATTTGACTCTCTTCATCTTCATCATATTACTCCAAGTGCCCTCAAGTGCATTCGATGGATGATTAGTGTGCAGGAAAGACCGTACTATTGGCTCAACCAGGTGTTCACCACCCTCTTGAATACATTTTCGCTTACCGGACCAGCAATGTTAGGGGAGTGTTTGTCCATTCATGCAGGGTCCTCGGAAAATAGGACCCCCAACAGCATCGACATGACAGATCGTGTTTCTGAAAGACTGAATGTTGAATGACCTGGTGGTACGTACTCGTAGAGTGAAGAAATGAAGATACCTTGGTGGCGAACAATCAATTATGGCTGAGGATTTTGTGACAAGTCACAAGAATAAGATCTGTGAAATCTCTTCTATGCTCAGAGAGTACTCCATTTTAGGAAAGACATGATGTCACTAACAGTTCAGTGGACAAAAAAGCCTGGTAACAAATCCACCAGCCCTGTCTTAGACTTCCCAAGTTTCTTTTTGTAAGTGACCCTGTAAAGAGGACCACACTTGGAATGGTTGGGAACAAACATTAATGTACGTAAGGCAGTTTTTTTAACAGGTGGGGGGGGCAATGGTGAAGAATCCTACATAGCAAGTTTAATGACTTGTGGCTTAGCAACTAACCTGGAGTTTATGTGGGGTTCATGAACTTGGAGTCCGAAAAAGACTTCAAGATAGGGGTGAGAGGTGAAGGGGAGCAAGGGAGTGGCTGAGAGATTATAATCAAATTTGTAGGGTTTAAGTTTTGAGTGTGACATGGCATTTTGTGGGGTTGAAGGACATACACCATTCCTTGGCCAGTTGGTCAAGTTCTTGGAAAGTCTTCCTGGAGTACAATTTGTCCTCGAGGGGATTTGATCGGTCTTACAAGAGAGCGCATTGGCCAACGGCAGAACATTCGTAATACACAATCAAGGTCATTCTGGATCAAAGAAAGAAATGGTCCCAAAACGTTCACTGAGGGACTTCCAGAACCTTTGGTATATGCAGAGGACTCCCCCTCAACAAGGGTTTTCTAAGAGTGATTCAATAGGAATGATCTAGCCAAATCCAGTACAGCGTTTCCTCCTTAAGCATAAAGTTCAATTTATATGGGGCACCTTGTCAAGAGCTCAGCTAGTCAACCGATTCCACTTGATGCAGTACGAAAGCCATTGGAGGTGATAATTAGTGCTAACGGTGAACTTGTTTTTACATGGGCTGTGCTAAAATGGGGTAGTGTATTACTTTTCTCCAACTCTCCCTTCAACTCATGAAATTTTCAGAAAAGATCATTACAGGAATGGTAGAGGAGTCTTCAATAGGAGTACGGAAGACCTTCTTGCTATTATGTGAGGATAGTTTTGGTACTGACTGACTCAGTCTGGGGAAGATGATCTTTTCTTGCTGAAGCCAGCCATTTATATTGGCACATATTATCACCTTCCTATTGATAATCTAGAGTCTTTAATCATTCTTCCTCCACAAAAATTAGTGCGTCAACAAGTCGGACAACCCTTCAACATCATCTGAATAGTTGATTTTAAAGATGCCCCACATTGACTGGGAGACCTAGTCATCGAGGGTCACTAAACCGCAGTATGGTGTTAAAACCAACTTTGTGTTGCTGGAGCTCATCAACACTGAAGGGCTGGGTTCACACTTGTGCGATATGATACGATACAAGAAATTTATAAGAGTTGAGTAAACCCAGGCGATAGCCCCCCGTGTCTCGTCTGGTTACGCGATCAGCGTTTTCATCAATTAGTCACCATGCAAAAAATTACAAGGCATTCATGTGGGTTTAAAAGATTTTGGTATTAGCATTTAACAGAAACAGCACTAAATCAGTGACCAATTTCAAATTCGTATTAAGGACTGATATGACAATGTCTACAAAAGGAGTTATAAGTTTGTGGCGCAATAACTCCCAGTGACTCAAGTCAACGTTAACATTTTTGGGACTAAGGTAAACCATACCATCAAGCTCCATGAAAAACGGACAAACAGTGAAAATTTGACATAAACCAGCAAAATAGGAAAACTGAATGACCTCCAGGTCCACCAGTCTGTGTAAAAAAAGTGCGAGAGTAGAGGTAAGATCCATAGCTGCCCAAGTTAATGAAAATCAGCACACTTTGAAAATTACGCATAAATTATGCAAATCTAGATATGTTGAAGACCCCAGTGACCCTGAATCCATGATAAAAACAAGAGCACAATGGGCTGTAGCCAAACCAAATAAATGCTATAATATTTCACTCAGAATGACAAAAGGGCATTAGACGACGGGAATTTTCATGTGAATGCTGTTAGATTCTTTAGTTCCTTTGACTATCCTCGATGTGGCACGATGTTATTCAGCACTCAGGCTCCATACACACCTGAGTATAGAAAAAAAAAACTGTTAATAAATAGTCTTTTGAAAGCCTGTGACAATCTTGGGCTCAAACACTGCTTGGCCTTCATATTACTTGGCCTTCTTTTAAGGCAGTGTATGCCAGAACTCTTTGAAGCGTTCATGGTTTAGAACAGGTCACCTAATTGCATGTGCGCCGTATTATGAATGAATATTAGGAGTATGTGGTTATATTAGGGAAGGCGGCCAAAACATCCAGCCTGGTTGGCCGAAGCGTCCATAGATACGATTAGCTAATGGTACTTGGCTTGAACGGTTGGTGGACTAAAATTTGTAGAAAGCAGTAGATTGAACTCAAGGATACAACCCAAAGTAATAGTTTGGGCCATATGCCTGGCTGAGGCCTATTTACATAGTCCTTAACGAGAATGAACACTCCCAATGTGAAACAAGTCTGTAGGTGGAAAGGGGTGTAACCCACTGAAAACACAGTCAGTCATTGAGGATTAATAGGTATTGACTATTGTAGTTTAACCTTACCAGTTTCTCATTTAGCCCAACTTTAGCCTCCAAGGCCAGGTTAACTTAGGCCAAGTAAAAATAAATGAATGTATTTATGTCCCTCCGCTATTTTTAGGAAATTTAGGACTTTTTCCCTATTATTTGTAAACTTTCACTGTTCAGAAAGATGTATCAAGAGGTACAAGGCGATCACCCCAGTGTCCCGCCTGCGTTTGCACGATCGATGGTTTTTCTATTAGTCACAATGCAACAATAACAAGGCATTCCAGGTCTTGCTGCTTGAGTTTTGTAGTAGCATTCAACAGGAACAGTTAATAACAGGGAACAATTTCAAATTCATAGGAATTGGTTGACCATGTCCACCAACGGAGTAAGGTTCTGTGGAAAGATGATGAAATTGTGGACTTCGCAAATTAGACCATATATTAACGTCATTGACCATTTTCTATTCAAATATATATCATGCACCAGGTTCTGCAGAATTCATGACTCATGTCCATTGTAGACAAAAAATGTGTTTGACTCTTCATGTCCTGCAGTGTACGATTTCTGACACAAACTTATTGAATACGCCAAAGCTTGTGCAAAAATATCGAACGGTTCCGATACTCACCCTCGTGCACCTCCGATACTCACCCTTCCAAATGGCCAGCTGTAGTGTGGACCTACTTATCGATAGACTAGTATTCATGCTGGATAGCAGTAATAGGATAGGCGATCATTATGGTATCGCTACGAACCCCTGTGCTTCAAAACCTTCGCTGCAAATGCTCCTAAAACTGATTTCAAGGGTCTATTGATCGCGATTACATACAACTTTCAAGTTTCCATTTCTAAAAAAAAAATATATCCTTACATGAATCAAGTCCCCTAGTCACTGCTTACTATAGGAAAGGCATATATAATGGAATAGCCTTCTTAGCCTTCTCGGTGCCTACGCGAATCGCTTGGTCCGTCCATGGAATTGGCCTTCTGGTTGAGGTCATCGTTGACAATGATATCTACGTAAAAACTAGATTGGGAGGTCATATCTCCGAGGTGCATTATGGAAGAAATGCAAAGGACATGGAAAATAGGTCAAATTTTGCCATAAAATGATAAAATGGCATGACATGTGAATTTTCGTGAAAGCCCAGGGAGAGTCCTTTCGAGAAAACATTAGAATGTAATTTGATGAAACAATCCAATCCCTTCAAGGAGAAAATGCATTTGTAGATTCAAAAAAGTAGTCCCTTATTCCACTCTAATGACCTTTGAATTTGACCTTCAGAAGGTCAAAGTTGTCCAGGAGTCAAGGAACATTGTTTCTAAGTTCGGTCCACATCCACAAAGTTGCCAGTAAGGGGCCTAAATACTTCTTTCACAGATGTAGCCTTTTAACTCCCAATGCATTATATTAAGCCACCATCAAAAATTATGGGTACAATCTGAAAGGCGCACACCAGGAACATGTGCCTGAGTTTCAAGACATCTAATGCTTTTTGTAGGAAGAAGATACATTTTGTAGTTGAACAAAATTGTTAATAGTGATGTTTAATGACCTTGACCTGACCTTCACAAGGTCAGAAATGTCCTAGAGTTCCATGACTAATGTATGTCCAAGTTTGGCAAACCATCAATCAAAGATTGTCAATTGGGCAGCCAAAAAGACAATGTGCAGGAGTCAATTGTGGACACACAGGGTAGTGAGAGATAGGATAGATAGATAGAATGACTGGCGGATCACACAATACTTCAACCAGCATAGCTGGTTCGAGCTAAAATTCAGAACTCGAGGTAAACCATACCCACCAACTTTCATGAAAATCCAAGCAACTTCAAGATTTTGCATATAGATTATGCAAATTAGGTACGTTGATAACATCCATTGACCCCAATTTGCGTTGTTAAAAAGTTTTGTGGACTGAAGGTGAAGGTAGACCATATTCACCAAGTTTCGTGAAAATCCGACCAACTTTGAAATTTGATCAATTATGCAAGTTAGACAACTTAATTAGCATATTTTACGCTGAAAATCTAATCAGTTCATTCACTTTATATCCTACATCCATGTGCCAAACCAAGTCACCATGGCCCCTAGCCCCCTACGGTTCATCCATAATCTTGCTCGCAAAGTCTCTTCCTGAACTTTGTTCAGGCGAGACAAAAAGTGTTATCTTTAGTGTTCCAGTGTTCATACTAGTACGATACGATACAATTTATCAGACAAGAGATTGTATAGATGCAATAATTACAAAATGTGCAGTGATAAAATTGCAAATTGAACGAAGTGTAGGAACGCCAAAAAGTGCTTTTGGGGGACATTTGGCATGAAAAGTGGGTTTTGGCGATTGACAAATAACAGGTTTAGATGGATGTATCGGGTGGTGATGTATTCAGGAAGGCACGATCGTTGACTAGACCACTTGGTCCTAATTTTGACATAACCTGTATAATGCATACAAAACCAAGATTTCAGCTCATGACTGGTACCAAATCAGAGGTCAGGCCTATGATTCTACCCTGATAAATGCAAAGGGCAATGATATATGACTAGATATACATCAAAGTCTAGAAATATTTTCTCAGTAATTTGCAGTGTCAAAAAGTGTAAATGTTCACTTGACGCAGGGCAAAAGCAATTTGCAACATTGAATAAATTCACAGAAAATGAACAATGCCAGTCTACGACATTCAAATTATGAAAAGCACATGGTTAAGGAAAGTTATCTAAAAGACACTGGCACAGGTGAAATGAAAGCTAGGACTATAATCAAATCTTCCCCAATACAGATTTGTAATTCAACAAGATTTGGGTCAGTTCCATTTTCCCAAAGTGTGTTGTAATGTTGTGTTTGGTAGCTGTAGTTATATTATAAACAGGGGAATGTTGTGATGTTTTTGTTTTTTTAGTGGATAACACATTTATTTATTTGATTTGTTTTTATGGATATATTCGTCCTGGATGTTGATTTATAACATTTGCAAACAATTTGTACTAGTAAACTTTCCGGCACAATGTATACTCTTTCCCCTCGCATGTATCTGTTATCTCGTAATTGATTATGTGACCGTTAAACATGCGAGAGTGGAGGATAATGTAATTTTCTCAATCCCTCCTGATTTAGACATCGAATGGTCGAAAATAAGGGGGAAAGTTTTTTGGGGTCTCTTTGGCGTAGCGTTGTGCGTATTATTTGGTTTCTTGTACATGTACAATGGTAAAATCAAGTTCTCTCCTTAAAAAAAAATAGAGGACTCGAACAAGGACACAGACCGAGTCGTCTAGCCCTTTTGATCAAGTCAGAGTCTGACTGTCTGAGTCATTGAACTTCGGAGTCTGAGTCCTTGAAATAGGGACTCTAGTCCAAACTCCGTCCTTCCCGCACTGAAACTGACTTTATTAACTACAATTGATGAAATAGGAAAGTCCCATGATAACAACATTCAAACTGATATCATCTTTCTTTATTCCGCGAAGGCTTTTGACACCGTTCCTTACTAAAGTCTGTTTAGCAAGATTGACTAAGTACTATAACCCGTTAGCGCCAAAACAAAGGATTGGATTAGGCATTGGCTCATGACGAACGCAAAAAGGTGATTATTGATGGAGTGACTTCATCCAGTGTACGGTAACAGTGCAGTCAGGTTGTGGACACAAGGGACCCTCAGGACTATTGCTGCCTTCCATCTACATCCCCACGTGGAAACACATAATAAACCTTTACCATCAAGGTTATTTTGCTGTATGACCGCCCTGCTCATGCGTGATATTGAAACTGTAACGACAGTACAATACTGCAACAGGATTTGAATCATTTGAAGATGGGCAGCAGCTGTTTGGCAGATGGAGTTCAATTTGCAGTAGTGTTCTTACTCCATGCGATATTGTCGTACTAGAAACGCTTTTCCTTCTACTAGCCACACTAGGCATGGAACCTGAGAACATTATACAAACTGTTAGCAGTCAGAGATATCCCATCATGGCATTGAATTAGATAATCAACTGTCTTGAAGGAAACATGTAGACCAATAGATCTGCTAAAGCAAGTTGAACATTTGGTTTTCTTCATAGAAATCTTCACAACTGTCCTTCTACGAATAGCAAATGCTCACACCTCCTTTGTTCGCCCCCAATTGGAATATGCCTCTGTTGTATGGGATCCTCATGAGCAAATTCAGAGAGGTTAGCTAGAGACAGATTCAGAGGATGGAGAGCAGTTCGTTTTATTTGTGACCATTATAAGCGGGGGGGAAATTTTTGCAGGTGTCAACCATGGTGGTGAACTAAACTAAAACTTAGAAGACTGTGCATGCAAGCCCGCCTATTGTTGATGTTCTATAACAACACAGTCAACAACAGATGGCGTGAATGTACCAATTACATACAACCAGAAATTAGCAAACATCGTCAGCAAGTACAGCAACGAAGTTACAGAACCATCGCTACATCAAAAAGGACCAGTCCATGTGTAACGATGCGCACAAAGTTTGGCGTATCGTTATTCTATATTATTTTGTCGTGCGCGCATTGATTGATGGCGGAGTGCGGTTTGCGTAGGCATTATAACAAATGAACTTGAAAAGCATTACGCGTATGTGTTGTGTGTTCTGGTTTGGGTTTTTGAATGAGTTTGCTCGCGCCCATGCGGGAGAACGATTTTGGATGCTGGTTTGGGAGGTGCGATGAGGGGACGTCTCCGGAATGCAGTCGTTGTGTTGAAGTGGTGGTCAGTGGTTGTAGTTTCATTGGACAAGGGGTCATGCCTGTGAATGAGGAGTATTTTTTTTTTTTTATACATTATTCTGTATTTTTATTATTTCTGTTATTAATTTATTCGTAAATTACATCGATGATTTATATTCAGTCATTTGGTTTGTCCAAATTCTCAGCCGGCCTTTCCTTGGATTCCATATCCCCGGAAAGGAAGTTCGCTCGCCGCCGATGCAGTCGGGGTCGTAGCGGCCTGTAACTTTACCGCCGTTATTTCCGGGATGCACCGATTGCGAAACCCCGAACTTTTTTTACATGGTAGTCTGAGTTGGGTCGAGGGCGGGCGACGGTTGAGATTTGTTATTCATTTCTGGGTATACTGGGCGGGCTCCAGTCAAAAACGGTATTTGGTGTGGCAGGTCCAATTAGCCTAGATGGATGTTACTTGTTAGGCTCACGTTGCGGAGTCAGATACCGCTATTACGATTGGGTGATAACATCAGCTTCCATGGGGGTGACAGCGTATTGAAAGTAAGTTTAATTGTTAGGTCCGTATTTCTGTATCAATCGATGAATCATTCAAATGATTTATTCGCATTCCTAACGCTGAAATTAGGGAGGCAACCTGAGTTCGTAGCCAATTAACTGTCGCTGGAAGCATCGAGGTGAACCTGAATTTTGATTTTCAATGCCTGCAAAGAAACATTTAACGGCTCTCAAGATGGTTCCAGACGGGGATTGAGTTGAATGGGAACGCCAATCTGTGTCCGTGTCGTTTGACGTTCTGACCAGAGGAGTACGGGACTACACCATCAGGACAAAACTGTGGGGATCCGTTGTATTTCAAACGTTCGCACCAACTGGCTGCACCTACTATAGCAGCAGGAGGGCATGTCAGCCTGATACTGATTAGTAACTGTAACTTTTGCTAGTCACCATGGCAAACAATCATTTGGTGATAGCGGCTGGAGCACCAATCTTTTGTCTGCACAGCTGCCCAGAAGCGGGGGGGACAGAAGTCGGCGGATTATTCTATGAAAACCACGTTTGGATACGTTATTCATGTAGCCGCCAGAACGAAGATCCGCGAGTAGAAGAATCATTTCGAGAATACATGCATGAATAGTTATACCAAAATCATCCGCTGCGAGTTGCCTCCCATAATTATTGAATGTCTTTTTAGAACAAATATGAAGTTGGCCAAAGACAATGAGCATTTTCATACTAATAGTATTATATTAGTAAATGTTTATATATATGAGACGATCTGAGTTGGGGAAACATAGTATCGTTAGATTGAAGGACAAGCAGGAACATAACATTTGAGAGAGTAGTTTCTGCTATGTATTTTCAAGTGCGCAAGTAGGGGATACTCGTCGGTGAGTAGAGCTGATTGTAACCTACCGTGCACGGCCATGTGCATACCTGTTCTGGGTGCAGAGAATTAGTTGATTTATGGTGGGCCAAATTGGGCTTACTTGATCGAGTAGAGGTCGGTGACCTACAGTACTGTCGTGGTAGTACTTACCCTCTTTGGGCACCTAGAGTATTTTAGCTGATTCGGAAACGTGATGATGAAACTTCAGGAGGAGATGCATTTGAGGAAGGGGGAAGCCCAGGGAGGTTTATGTCGCACGATATATGCTGGCAGTGACCAATTTGATTCTCATTTTGGTATTGTAGACTAGATTCAGGCGAAGTCTCGGTTTTAACGGAATGGAAGGTTAACGATGCGCACACGTGCGTATCGATATTTCATATTATTATTTTGGTGGCGCATGATTGTTGCGGCGTGCGGTTTGCGTACGATTGGAACAATGAACTTGGATAAGAATTACGCAGGATGCTGTTGTGTGTTCTGTTTGTGGGTTTGAAATGAGTTTGATGGATTGCTGGGAGAACGATTTGGATGCTGGTGTGGTATGGTGCGCTGAGGGGACGTCTCCGTGAATGCTGTAGTGTGTTGATGTGTGTGTAGGTAGTGTTGTAGTTGTTTGGACCCGGGTCACTGCTGATTGATGAGTATTTTTTTATAATTATTATTTTGCAGATTGTTAATCTGCTGGCAGTCAGGACATGTCTTCACATCTCAGTAGTAAATCATTCATATTCTATTCGAAAACTAAGTGTAGGGGTGGGATGGGGAAAATTATACGGCAGTCGTAAATTACATCATTGATTTCTAGTTTATTAACTTTGTTTGTCCAATTCTCGGCCGGCCTTTCCTCGGATCTCGGATAGTATGGGACTACACCGAGGCTTCCCCGAAACTTTTACAAAATAGTTTGACTAAAACTTACAGTCACCGCTTGATCCTTGGACTGTGCGTGATTGGGACTAGTCGCTGACTCGCGACGGCATTCCGGTACGTGGCACCAACCTACATGAGATACGTGTAGGGGAAGGAACATACTTAGGCAGTGATTCTCGTTCACGAATAGATTGGGACACTCTCCCTCAAGACGTCATTGAAGCTCAAATGCAGAGGAGTCAGGGAGGGGTCTCATCGGAATTGGTTTTAGTTTACAAGTGCGTCTTCTTGGTGCCAATTCAATGTGGCACCACACCAAAACATTCTCGTTTAGTTGCTGAACAGTCTTTGACGAGTATTTGTGTGAATAAAAAACTCTAGCCTAAGTAACAACAGCGTGTGTCTAGTTGGTTAAAGAGGTCTGAGACTTTACCGGGATTTACAGGATTACCTGGATGGCCATCCTCTGAAAGGATGGGGCCCTAAAGGATAGTCACCCTTGAAGATCTATGCCTCCTAGCAGCTCTTGAATATATGTTGACGGGTGGGTGGCAGTGGACACTTCCCCTGGCGCTATTTCCAAGTCTTCAAATCGCTTGAAGTAAGAATTCAAACCATGGAGGTCATGGGTTCAAGACCTGGCTCGAAAATAAAACTTGTCGCTCTAGTTTCTGGGTGGAGTTCCTCATACTGTTGCTTTTACGTGACTTAGAAAATGGACACGGGCCAAGGCTAAAAAAAAACTCAAACCTGTAGTACTACAACACAACCCAGAAGAAAACAAATAAACAGACCAGGCTACATACAATGTGTGATGTTACCATTCCAACTGATCCGGATACGCGCCAAAATGCCTACGTCACAATAGCGACATACACCTACTACATCACTAGGTGAGTTAAAACGAAGCTAAAACGTACAAAGTCAATGAGACAATCTTTCTTGGAATGCGTCTCAATCTTTTCGGGAGATTCATGTACCGTTGTCTTCCTATCGGCATGGTAGCTGAAATGGTTTCCTGAAGACTTTGTACCTTGTACAAAAAAATGCCACACGCACACTACAAACGTGAAGTAATTCTGATGCAAAGGCTTTTAGGATAAACCCTTCAGCGTGTAACAAATAACATTAGGCCACTGTGCTACACGCGCTGACGTTAACGGCGAATCCATGAATGCACTAGTGAGCAAAAACGCGAGGACAAAAAACCCTGTGCGTTCGTTTGCACGAAAGTGGATATAATCCTTCAGGATGTTGCCGAGTTTCCCATAGGGACGATCATAATCGGGCCAATTATTTAACGCGATGCGAGAAAACGGAAAAAAAAGAATCGCGGAGGGGAAACATGTTAGGAACGCGGAATTCAGAATTCACAAAAACATGTAAAAAACATCAACTTTCGTCAGAAAAAAAAGAGAAAACATCATTTGTGACAAAATTTTCAAAGACGACTGCCAGACTGAAGAACCAGAACAAACACGAACATTATCGGACCCTTCTAATGGCTTGAAAACCAGCGGTCACAGGTCGTGTGCAAAATCTGCGTTGAACAGGATCGAAAAGGGCTCAAGCGAGTGTGCCTTGAACACAAATAGCTTTCTGCTCGCAAACCACCGCGGGGGCCTTCGTACACGATCAGCCTGATCCAACTTGTATAGAGAGCGAGAACAAATTTGGCTTAAAGCAGTATGTTTTCAAGTCGCTCGCTACACGACTAGTGCATGTTGACAGGCCGGCAGCCATGAGAGCGCTGTTTTAGGGGGAAAAATGAGCTGACCAATAAGGCAAGCAATAGGCCGATTATTTGAGGGATCGCCGAGATTGCTGGCCTCCGCTAACAGCATTACAAGTCACTCTGCCTGGCCCCCGCTTATACCGCTCTACAAGCGTATAAATCTTTTGACCACTTCACTTTTCAGTGTGTTTTTTGCCGTCGAAACTGTGCATGGTCTAACCTCCGTGGCCCGACTGCCAGCGCCGCTGTACACAGTAGGCCATATTTGATAGCCATGAATTGCTTCGTTGTTAACGCCCGCGACGTTAAAAATTAATGATTTTATAACCTGCGATATAATTTTCACGCGAGCTACATCTGTCAGAAATTGACAAATTCTAAGAGCGAACAATGTAGCTGTTCGAACCTGCAACTGCCTCGCATCAGCACTTTTTCAATATTGTACTGAAATTCTTAAATTGAAAAAAGTTTGGAAAAAAGTTTTCGTCGCCGCTCTGCCATTGCTATTATACCCATGCGAGAGAATCAAGTGTACCCTGCATCACTGCGATCCTTAACGCAACCACTTTGGTGTGAATGACTAAGCGGGAACGCCGCTCAGTGAACACACACCGTATTGGCGTAGTAGTGTTTCCTCTCTATAACGTTGCTTTGTATACATATAGACCATGGTGCAAAGATGGGTGTTACCCAGTTTAATTTATGTCACAGTATTCGCCCGATGTGATTTGGATCTTGTTTCTCATTAGCAGCGCCTAATAAAAACATGACAATGGATTACAATACTGTTAAATTTTTTATAATTTTTATTACTTCACAACAGCCTCAACACTTGTTACAGAAAAAATTGATAATCATGCATTACTACAACTTTCCACTAGTTATGACATTGATACTGTACAAGGCCAGGAAATTTACAAAACAGAAATTGCAATTTTAGAAAACGGAATTTGCCCAATTTGAAAATGGCGACAATGAATTTAACATTTAGAAAGTTTAATTTGTCGATTTAGAAAGTGGAAAATAAATGGCCCTAATCCATAAACAACAAACACAGATGGCGAGTGATACCATTGCATTATGCGTACCTCACGTAGTCCACGTACACAATAACGGTCATGGTCAAGCACTTCAACGCACTACGGATTACTCAAAATTCCTTCTTCACGATCAATAATAACCTAACCTTCACGATTTCACGCAAGCAGATGCAACCAGCCAATCGCTTGTCATAAGTTAGCAAATTCCATTCCCTCTGATCTTACGCTTTGAGTTTTCTTAGCCTAAAGAGGAAACTAACTTCTGCCAGTGAGCGGAACTCGACCTTTATTTTTATTGCAAATAAATAAGACAGCCAAGATTCCTCAAGATTTCAATTCATGTGAAAACCCCCAAAAAAGGGTTTTACAACAGTAGAATTCAAGAACTAGGCACCCTTCTAAAATAGTTCTAAAAAAAACATTTTTATTGGGTGTAAACTACAAAAATGGAATGTTTTTGGCCTAATGTCATGGAACCAAATTGGACAAAACTTTATTTCTACTCTATTTCTCCTGAGAACAAATCACGCATGCATACAACAGCATCCATACTACACTTACACGCTGTGTCGCGCGCTGACGAGCCGGCTGTGACCTTATTCCATCACTTGTTGTCAAAGTTGAATCGCTCCATACTCAAGGAGTAACTGGCTGCGAACAGAGCCTCTATTACCAATAAGGGCTCTGGCTGAGGATAATCCTGATTGGAATGACCTACAGCTCACTGCATGCATGGTCACTTCTTCAT
This sequence comes from Sclerodactyla briareus, assembly GCA_026419785.1. Classification (NCBI taxonomy): domain Eukaryota; kingdom Metazoa; phylum Echinodermata; class Holothuroidea; order Dendrochirotida; family Sclerodactylidae; genus Sclerodactyla; species Sclerodactyla briareus. The sequence goes on along the minus strand of JAODTK010005442.1, from coordinate 34,822 downwards.
TCCAAGATCTGAACAATTTCAAATCTAGTTGCACCACGTTGCTCAGCTCAACTCACCCGGGACTGACTTATCATGCTCTCTGGACTGCTTATATGAGCGTTGGGGCCGTTTAATATACCCCCCCCCCTTTTTGGGAGGGTGGGGGCTGGCATGAACCCTACAACTTATCCCGTTAAAGGTTTTTCTGCACTAAGCAATTCTTTCAAGGGTCTAAAATGACATACATACGCTAGGAAGAACAAATCCGAGTTGTGGAACTTTGGCATAATTTGCTGTAATTTGTGACATTTGTCACTAGTTTTTTTACTTTTACTTAGTTTCGAACGCCCATTGTAAGGTCAAGAAAATTGCAGTGCCAATGTCCACGGGAACGAATATCGCAAATGTTTATGACAACAGGTTCCCGGAACTGGAACCCGTATTTTGCGTGAGCAAACCTCTGACATATGTGATGAAGTGTTCCATACAACTATGCGAAATGGTGAGGGGGGGGGGGGGGGGGGGGGGGGGGGGGGGAAGGGGCAGCCTCTGTGTGATAGTTTTTTGTGTGTGCAGATTATGTTAGTATATCCCATTGAGCAGAACGGGTTTTGACCTCCCCAATTAGCTAACTTTGGAAATCGTAGAGTGTGCTAGCCTCTACACTGATTGACCTTCCCCACACATTGTGAAGCACTCTAAACTTTGGTCGCCTCCTGCAGAGTGATCATTCTAATTCCACCAGCTTTTTTTAGTCTGTATTACAATGTTCGTACCAGCAAGTTTCTTCACTAACGTCCCATACAAACAGTGGCGATGGTTGCAGGACATTTTTTTCTCCCCGATTTTTCCCGGGTTTTCCCTTTGCTCAGAAGTCGAAAGGTAGTCAAAATAGCAGGTTTCCTCGTACCTCACCATACCCCCAGTACCCTCAATGCCATTTGAGCCCAATTGTTTTAGCCATTATTCAATTTATCCTCGACTTTACCGGAATTTTTCGGTTTTTCAACTAATTTTTCCCCTCGCTGTTCCTCACTTCCTAGCTCTCCTTCTTTTTCCGTGTTTTTTGAGCCATCGATTTACCGATTTGCACTCAGCTCGACCAGGCTGTCGGGGTGGGGGTGGATGGGGGGGGGGCTTGGGCTTCTTCCCTCTGCGCGTTCCCTTTTCCATTGTTCTATATTACACCAATGCATCAAACGACCACCTGAAAGTGTCAAAACTTCCGATTTACTATAAGGTCATGCAGGTGAAACGTCCAAAGAATAATTCCCAAGCGGACTGGATGTTTTTAAGCTGTGCTGTTTTCACCAGTTGCATCAACGCCTCCTGCAAATGCAAAAAATTCAGGGATGCAGGCTATACCTCAGATTAGGTGGAACACAATAATTTTTGGAACGCAGACTATGTGTTTCGATGTGCTATATTGCACCAATTTGCATTTAGCAGCTGTCTGGAAATGAAATTGTTCCACAAGATGCAATGAGATATTGAAGTTGAGCTTGTACAAAGCAAAAGTGACAGATTCACCTAAAATACTTTAGCTATACCTGAGTGCACAAATCTTTCCGTCGATTGCCCCCCAACTTACAGAACTGCGGCCTCCGCCGCAATAGTATTTGCTGAATGTTTATTATACGCCAACCAATGTGGCGATCCTTGCTCCCAGTTTGCATCATCAAACCGCCCACCCCTAAAAATGGTCAGCCCCCATCTCCCCCTACTGGAAAATCCTGGCTACGCCACTGCAGAGCAGTCACAACGCCGAATCCCTTACTAAATGATGTTGATGTTCGACTTCCAATGAGAGTCCAATGGAGCATACTATTTTCGAATACTCGTGTTAAGTGCTTTAAGAGGCCTAAGAGTATATATTTTCTTCATCGAATTTTAGCTAGGCCACAACCATGTTACGTTTGCATCGATGAATAAACGAACCCTTGGTTGTGACTTTTGTTTAGTTTAGTTTATGAGGAAGGTCAGTAGGACAGTCCTCATATGCCGGACCCTGAAACCACAACCCGAAAGTGAAACTAGCAGAAACTGCATAATTCGCCCACTTTTTTGAAGATGAATCAAGCGTTCTTAAAGGCATTTACACTATTGACATAACAACTTTTTCCGGAAGGCTATTCCACTCGGTGATGACTCTCTTGAAAAGAATGTTTCCAAAGATCCCATCTACAGCGAGTACCTCGAAAGCTTGAGGTGGGTGCCCACCGAGTAGTACTCACATTGGAAAACTCGAAAGAAGCATCGAATGCCAATGCTCAAGCTAATGTACACTTTAACGACCTGGATAAGCACCCGGAACATCGCCTCCTCTCCCTTGATTATCCCAAGACCTTGAGTATTTCCTCGTACTTTGGATCTCTCAGGCTACTAATTAATTGAGTAGCCCTCCCTCTGAAATTGTTTTCAAATCAACTGCTCATCTTACAAGAAATAAGGGCTCCACACATTGGCCTGATACTCGCGGTGAGGTCTCACTAAGTTGCTTGAAGAGTCTGAGAATATACCTCATCCAAAGAGTGAAATGCCGCCATTATCGACAAGATCCAATGGCATTCCCTTGCAGCTTCAGCACACTGCTTAAGGGTTTCAACGAAGCCTCGTAACAAAGTAACACTTTTTTTTCCGCGTCCCCCTGAAATCACTGACCAGTTTAAACCTGAATGAGGCAGGCGTACTATTTTGAAACCAAAATGCATACTTTACCACTTGCCTCGTTAAAATTCATCTACCAATCAGAAGCCAAATCCTGACTTGTGTCGTCTGAACAAACTTGTCGTATTGATGAACCTTTTCTTCGGGTTGCAGCATAAACTCGAATTTCCTCTTAGATGTTTACAAAATATTTTTCAAGACCCAATTTATTTGTACAAAGAAACGATCTTCTTATGGTAATATGGATTGCTTAAGCATCCCTTTCAACTTTTTGATTTTTCAGGATGATGCAATCCAGCGGCACACCATAAATACCACTTTGGGAAAAATATGTCAAGGTTTTTTCCGCTTAGGAAAAGGTAGGAATTATTAACGAACGTTCGTAAACGCTTTTTTGTGGAAAACGTCGTGCATGTATTAAACTTTTACTATCAATAAATATTAGCTAATCACTTTTAGTCCCTTATTATTGTGACACTTCTATTTTCCGGCTATCGTAAATGTTTTTTTGTTGATATTAGATGGCCAACTGCAGTCTTGGATACTGAGGTTATATCGTGAAAATGACAACTCTATCTATAGGTCCAACCCCAATTTCAATACGATGTTCCTATGTGGGTTATTGGCCTTTTTGGTCCATTATGTAAGAAATTGGGGAGAATCCCAATTGCGCAATAACGCATGTGTCACACTTGAACAACACCGGGAAGTTTTTTTTATGTATTATCATTTTTTCATTTTGTTGATAGTCAACAAGTTAGCATATTTTTGTTGTCTTCCGTCTCACCTAAAGGATATAACCATCAACACCTACCAACCCATACAACAAATCTCTCCCATAGACCTAATGCTTTTTCGAAGTGAATTTAAATGTGTGATTTTTCAATAGGAAACAAAAAATGTTTCAGGGGTGTGCAAGTATGAACACCATGTATTATCGCATGATGGGGTGCTTTTCAATCTTGCCCAATACACAGGCACAAACTCCAGAGACGGTCCTCTAGCTCCGTGTAATGACTTCGGTTTGGACTGACGTAATTCAGTTTTTTCTTTCCGCTAATATATCGCCTCTTAAATAATTTATCCTGCAGTTGTGCTTTAATACAGGTTCATCTAGAACTGACTTTCGCGACCTACCAATATCCCTCTCTGACAATGTTGTGCTACGCTGCTTGACAAATCATGGTGCCTTTCCACTGAGTGGAAAGAGATGGAAGGGTGGGAAGATACAATAGAAACCGGGGGAAAATCTGAAAGAGACGGAGGCCATTGTGAGTCATATACGCAAATTAATCATGTTGCCGAAGGTTCCACGATTTGGGCCCGAGCCCCCCCCCCCCCCACCCCCTCGTTGGTTCCAATCAGTGTTATCATCATCAGCTTTCCGGCATCTCGGAGATAAATTATTGATGAGGCCGGGTAGCCCCTGGCCACCCCCACCCCCCACCCCCTAAACCTAACCCCAGATAGCCGTGTGGGTGGGGTGGGGGGTGGGGGGGGGGGGCTACCGGCCTCCATCCCAATTTTAAAAAAAAGTCATGGGTTCAATGCTGATTTCGTGATCCTCCACTACCGTCTATAGGCGTGAAGCTGAAACAATTTTCGGACATAAATTATTGTTGACCTCTCTCTCGAAAGATGACATAATCTGCTCTCATGATTGCCACCGCGCGCGCTCTGCAAACTCATCTAAAAATAGTACAACGTTCACCCGTTTAAACCCACTCGAAACCATTTATAGGCCCCGCCCTAATAAAATCCTTCATACGATCCTCATTAGCCGACGATGGTGCTCCTATTAGATGGCCACGTTAAAACCCCCCGCCCAATAGTCAACAGTACATGTCGTGGCATAAAACCAAGTTGGGCAAACCCTGTCACAGGCATCCTAGGAATGTATAATCGCCCTGGATCGATATCGAGTATAACGCAACTCGGGCTAAGAATGGAAATAAGAGCATCAGATGAAGCAAAAGTGATATGTTTACCCAAATATCTACTGAGTGCCCACAAAATACTTTTTTTAGATGTGGTAGCTTTATATTTGGATCTATAGGACAAGCTCACCATTTCAATGTCTAGCGCCCCTATGAAAACTAAAGCTGTGATCAGGGAAGATTGGGAGTTGCATTTCTTAATCTAGGAGGCCTTATATCCCCAAATTTCTGCGTACGCTTCTCTCCAATCTCGCAACCCGATGCTGTCTCTCTTCTTATAGAGTATAATCGACGACCCTATGAAATACTGTAATCCACCTCCGCCCACCCCTCTTCAGCACCTCCCACTGAAAAAATCTTAGCTACGCCAAACCGAAGTAAAGTACAAAGGTACTATTTCCTGCAATCTTAGTGACCTATTTCTCTCGAAACTTTCCAACGATTCGTGCCCAAGCAATTATTGGGCTCCGTTTAGGTTCCCGGCAAAATCACTCCCACATTTCACACGTGTGTACATTAAGTCACATTTGTCCCATGACTGTCTGCTAATCATATATTAATGGCTAAAATGACGGGGTAAGGGTTCCATCCTAGCTCCTTTTACGTAAATTGTAAACAATTCAGTGGTTTCTTGTATCAGTTTGAATCCCTTTGCTGACATATTCTTCTCATGAAAATATAGAGAGACCGTTAGATGCTGTGTTGCTATATTCATATGCCTATATCCGTGTAGAGTGACAACTCTAACATAGTTTCTTACAAAAATCGCACTCAGATTTTTCAATTAGGCTCGCAATTGCCATTTCCGGCTAATCTAGGATGTATAAAAAGTTAAACACAAATTCGAATGCGCTCACCGCGCCACCATGGGCGCCCCGTTTAGATAGTAAATTGCAGTCCACAAGTCGTGCCTGGTTCGGGGCATAACAAATCCTGTGAGAAAAAAACGTCAAAGGGCTAACCACATATTTCAAAACTTTCTTCACATGACCGCCCCAGCAGCTGCCAATGTATGAGCCCTCTTTATTCACTGCATGGGAAGGGCTAGGTGTGTGTGGGGGGCGTTGTGCGAGAGTGCCACTGCATGCCTGGCATCAAACATGCATGATGTTTCCAGGCGATGGTTCGTATTTCTTTCATGCATTGGTAGCGCAATTCACAGCTCAGCTGCAGCCGCCAGAGCCCGATTAGTGTGCCTTCATTCTGTCCGACTGAAAGCTAAGGCCGTATTGAATGATCATCAATGATCTCCGCCTGATACGATTATGTACGTTTATGAAAGAGCAGAATGCCATGTCATAACTGCCACATCAGTTATTCAACCTGAACCGATTGTTCACATTCATTTTTCCTCTTTTCTTCTACCGTAACTTCTACGGCACTGTAATCTTATCAGTGAACATGAATGAGAGTTTTGTTTGTGTCGGCATATACTGTATGGGCCTGACGGGGCAGAGGAATCAATGCTGTCACTCGTCTGGCGTTGTTTATTGGTGCCGCTTTCGCTTGGATAGCCTTTGACATCGCAAGAACAGGTGGCTAATGGACATTCATACTATGCTTCAAGTGACTTTTGTATTATCACAATGAACATAGCCTCTGGAGATATCACTAATTTGGCTTGATGAGATCCTAATTTCGGAATTTCGCTACGCCTGCGCGGCAACTAATAGTGCCGCTTCGAGGGATAATATACAATATAAGCGCTGAATTCGGTGGCTAAGATGAAATTCATTTCAATTTGGCAAGTTTCTATTCTCATAACTACAATGCAGGGCGGCGTCATGGGGGGCGACGGCGTCCCCCCAATATTTTGGTTGATGGGTACTCAATGCATTTGTCCCCCCCCCAATATTTGGGCCCTACTGTATTCACTGACAACTGTAATCCGACATAGCCCGCAGTAACCAAACCCGTGTTTAACGAATGCATAATTACCTGAATGATAAAGTTGAGTGAATTTTGCTGCTCTTGTTTTTCGAAATTTTTGCGCGCTAAGCGCGCAGGTTAATCATGTGGTCGTAGTGTCCCAGACATCTAATGTTGCCTTGTGGTAGCATATGCTGTTCCATTAACAAAAATAAATTCCTGAAGTTCACTCTGGGTTATCTAAACTAATCACGTAAAGACAGGGTTCTCCTTCAATCCCTATCATTTTGAATAGACTGGCGTACAGCTTGGTGGGTTGGGGTTGTTCTCTCTCTTCATTGAATGTTGTCGGTTTCCTGCAGAGGGGACTATTAATATCAAATAACAACAAACCAACATAGAAAAATCGCTATCTCGAGGTGAAGAGGGTTGAGGCGACTGCGTAGGTCTACTACCTGGCGGGATCCTGAATATTTTCTTCTTTTTTTGTTATTTATGGTGAATTCATTTGTTGAAATTCCGGTGCACGCGGTGCACATACTATCAACATGAGGGCACACCGTGGCGGCATCGAAATGAATCCAGGGACCCCGCAAATTGCGTTGGTCAAAAGGCATGAATGATTCAAAAATCAAGTGAAGGAAATTAGTCTAAGTACAAGTATCGCCTGAATTTTCATGGATTGCCAGAGGTGTAAACCTTTTGGTGTTTTAAGGAAGGGGGTTGAGGCGACAGGGGGGAGTCTACCACTGGCGGGTCCTGTGGATTTTTGGCATTGGTTTATCATGTTCATTTGCAAATTTCAAAAGAGTATTTGGCAATCACTTTATGGGTGCGACCCTTGTTTGAAAGCCCTGGATGCTGCACGTGCATTTACTAGGGGGGTCAGGCCCCCGGAGCGGGTGCAAACCCCTTAAAATAGCCGGCGAAGATTCGGCCAGGGACGCCAACACATTCGTTCAAAGATATGATTCAAAATTCAGGGAAGATAAGTTTACATCCAAAGAGCCCTTACGTTTCGATGAATGTCCAACGTGTCAACTTTTCGCGCGCGCATCGCGCGCAGTTGCCGTTTTTACTTCTGTGTTTTACTAAATTGGCCACATGCCTGGCCGATCAGAGGTGTCCCTCCCATGCGCCGGTGGTCCCAAATAGAAGATAGAAATGGGGCATTATGGGGGCCGTAAATCTTGAGTAAAAAAAACTCAGGCCTATCTAAGTGACGGTCAGAGGGCCAGTGCAATGTCGTTGGTCAAATTGGATCCCGAAACTCGCGCTTCGGCGCGAACGCAGTACTCGTTTTTTGCATTGCCGCCATTTTCCATTGCTACCTTCATGCCGTTAACCTCACTGTCATCGTATATTGAATTCCAGCCCCCAACGCAACCTTGAATTGAATTTGAAGTTTTTTTGAAAGAAACCGTTCCTGAAATGAAAATTTGTCCTCAATTTTAAGGAACCGCTTAGCCCTGTCCCATAAGTCCTGGGAAGTGCCGTTTCCTGCAATCTAGGGGGTCTGTCAACGAAAAAAATTCTGATGAAACGATGGTATCGTCTTGTCCGTCCCCCCCCCCACCGCCCCCCCCCCCAGCCGCCACTACAAATCGCCGCCTTGACTACATGCGGCTTTCATAGGATATAATTGTATCAACATACTGTTGGCTAAAGTGAATTCCTCTTTTCCATTTCAATTTTATTTATTAATTCATTATTTTGAATGCAAATGCCAATCTGGAGCTCCCTATTTTGGCAACGGAGAACACGGCTATTCGAGCGCGGCAATCAATGTTGTCTCGCAGCTTAATATATCGACATGAAGTCATGTTGTATTCCACTATTTTTCTGGCCCCTGGTCCCCTCATGTGAACCCCTGGTAAATCCTCTGTTGAGGCATATCTCACCATTGGCGTCGATCTGTTTTGAAAGTGTGGGGGGGGGACAAACTGGAATGCATGTCCATACTAAGCGAGCGCCACATAGGATGGCGCGAGCGCTCGAAGAAAATTTTAGCTTTTCATACCCTCTAATCGCGTAACGGCAATTGGCCAGGCTCGATGCACCCATCTACATGTGTGATTTGAGTAAAAGACAAACAAAAATTTGGTTCATTCTGCAACTAAGATTGTTTTCGCACATCACATGTTATCTTCTGATCAACCTTTTCTACTCTGACTTTGTTTGCGTGGGATTCAAGGGTCTACCGCAGGGTCCCCCGGGTGGGATCAGAGGAAAGCCATAGGCGTACGGACCCATCCAATTTGGGGGGAGTCCTAAAAAAATCCGTATCGGAAGTACTAGCGCGCGAAGCGCGGGATTTTTTTTTGTTTCGGGGGGTGGGGAAAATCCAGGCATTTTCCCACTTTGTTGCCTTTTTTCTCCCCAATTTCCATGAAATTTTTGCCCGTTTTTTCACCTCAGGAAAATGGGGTAGGGGGGTGCAGTCCTGCCCCCAAGGCTTCTGAAAATATTCGAGTCAACAAAATTATTCGAGCATTGCAGCGCATATTTACAACGCCTAGTAGAAAACGTCATTGCGCTCGAAACACTTAATTGAATCAGTTCAGACGATCATAATTATGATTATAAACTGTGAACCACCGCCACCCGCTATAATGAATGACTCGGTGCACGGGCACCTTCCAGGTTTCAGTAGGTTGGGGCAAACCAACTCACCCACTCAAAAAGGTTTATTGGATTCCATTGCAGTTTATATGCACAGCACCAACTTGAACAATTGATGCGCGCTAATTTTTTCGTGTGTTTTGGAATATTTCACTAGCGAAATCGGGATTTCGGCCACCAAATTCATATTAAAAAAGCTTCCCTTTTTACTTGCTCAACTTTTTTCGCATTATTTCTCCAAACATTTTGGTATTTTTCGTTAGTGTTTTCACTCTCAAAATTTTTCCTGCAAACCCACCCAAAAACACCCCCTTTTGAACCCCCCCCCCCCCGGGGGGGGTTTTTTCCCGGATATTATGACTGATTTGCCCCCAAAGTTGTTTCTGTACGCAATCGTGAATGGTACTTTACCATCTTGGGGTTGAAAATCCCTCCACGCCGAGTTTGTATAAATGTTTGCGGAATTAGCGATATGCGATTCGAAAGGAAAAAAATGCTGATGACCTGACATAGGCGTACGGGCCCTTCTAATTCAGGGCATAAAATGTTTTTGCCTGAATAGAACGACAAAAACACTCCGCGTGCGAAGCGCGCGAAAAAATTGCATGTTTTTCGGCATTATTGAGAATTCGTGCCAGTCAGCAGACATTTTTGTCATTTTCTTTCATTTTTTGCCTCATTCTGTCCAAATTTCCCCCGAATAATTGTCCTTTTGCCCGAATTTCTCATCTCAGAAAAAACTTCGCGCTCTTTAAGGACTTACGAATACGCGATTTGGTAAGGGGTAAGTCTGGCCATAAAACCAAAGCAGTTTTGGATTTACAATTAGTAATTGTGAGCAAATTATGTAGCCTAGTTTACCGACTGGGCGACCTCAAAATGATTAATGGGTGGGAGGTATTTTTGCTCTCGAATTAGTATGTTCATTATTGCCATGGGATGTCATGTTGCAAAAAAAAAGTAAAACATGAAATCTGTCAATGTGAGGTCTAGATTTTTTCTCACTCTGTCGGCACCGTGCGTAAGACCTTTCTGCCTATGCGAGGCTAATTTTATTGGGGCGCTGTGAGAGGGGACTCCAGGTTTGACCCTTCCCCTTGAAGAGTTTTGGCTTCAGGTGCAAATCCTGGTCTAGATGTGATTTTCTCGTGCCAAAAGTGGCTTACCTCAAGGACACGTAAGTTCTCTTTCTTTTGGTTAGTGGTCTGAACTTCTACCTCCATGGGACCAAACCGACCCATGTCTTCAGTTGGGGTTTAGGGGGAAAGGAAGTCGACGGTAAGCCCATTCTAGAGAACCCAGGTTATAAATTTTATGTTTCTGTCTCGTACCTGTTTCTTTCGACCGGAATTTTGACTGATATCACAGTTGTTCGATTTTGTTGCAATCCATGAAGGTAGAAGAACCACAAGTTCTAAAGGTGCCTAGTTTCGCACTGTTTCCTGATAAGCCCTATGATAAAAAAATGCCTCTCATCTTTGCTGGCATTATACATTTCTTGCTGGGTTTTTGGTAACATAACATATCATTCTATATCCTCCTTATGATGTAGAATATATCGACGCGCTCCCCATTTTTTTTTTTGCTGTCTCGTTTCGGACCAGGGCCACGAAGTTTTTTTTTTGAAATTTGAAGTGCAATATTATAGTCGTTCAATTGGAGTGCATCGTTTATCGATGCCTTCAGCTGGCTAGAATGCATGTCTGGGAGCTATTTGTAATATGGTCCAGAGTTTCAAATTGCACTCAAGAAAATATTTTTTTGCACGGAATCCTAGCTATCGTGCACGTTGTCTCAATACTGCCAGCGCAACAACTATCAGGATACCGAACAGACGAAATTCTCGCTTATTTCTTGGACCGTAAAAAAGAAAAGAGGGTTCGGGGAGACGGGAAGGTCGCTATTTCCCTTCCGGCCCGGAAGGCCCATATTTTGTTGTGCCTTAGTTTCAGTTTGCAATATAGATTTTCAACTCTCGAAAATGGTTAGTCATTAATATACCCAAATAGTATAACAATATCTGTATTTTCTGCAGATTTACTGTGCAAAATATAAGTTTTCGCCCTGGCAAGTCACATTTTCGCGATTTGGAGAGTAACACCTCTATACCGACCCCTAGAGTTCCGTCGCTATGTCGAGACAACTTAAGTGAAGAGTGGTTATTTGGCACGGTCAAGGTCGGCGATCATGGGGTGGGGGCGGGGGGGGGGCGAGGGGGGGGGGGGGGGGGGGGGGCGGGGGGGGGGGGGGGGGGGGGGGGGTGAGGGGGGGGGGAGGGCGGGGGGGGGGGGGAAACGGCGTTCCCCCCCCCCCAATATTTTGGTTGGGAGACGCAATTGGCTTTTTGTCCCCCCCACCCCTCCCCCCAATATTTGCCCGCCGCTAGTTCGCGGACACTGTATCCGACATATTCCAGCATTGACCGTGTTAAAACAAGTGCATCCTGACCTAAATGATAAAGTTTAGCTTGACGCTGGTGCTCCTTTTCAATTTTTTTTTTTTTTGCGCGCTACGCGCGCGGGTATTCTATCTACCAATAGTGTTTCATGCAAGAAGAATGTGCCTTGTTGCAGGCATATGATGTTCCTTAGCCAAAAATGCCCGAAATATACCTGTGTTGTTCTTAATTATCATGAACGAGGGTTTCACCCTCAAATCCCTATCGTTTGCCTCTGTAAGACTGACTTTGCCCGCTGGTTGTGTTGTTCCTCCATTGGACGTTGTTCGATTTTCCATTCCTGCTAGTTAAATAAAAAACAACTAACCATACAAATCGGCTACATCGCTATCTTGAGGTAAAGCGGTTGAGGCGGCGCCGGAGGTAGGTCTACCACCTGCGGGATCCTGTGATTTTTCATTTTATATATGGGGCGACCACTTGTTGAAAGTTGGTGCACGTTGCACATCATCACTATGCGGGGGCACACGGTGCGGTATCAAAAATGCAGCCAGGAAACCCATACATATTCAAAGACAGATTCAAATCTAAGTGCAAGTCCAACTTTGAATCTCGATGGAATGCAAACAAAATTGTAACTTTATTGTTTTTGAAGGGAAAAAAGGGGGAAAAAAAAGGTGAAGGGTTTTTTTGACATATCTGGTCCATTTGCAATTTGAATAGAGTATTCAGCAATCAATTTAATGGGTGCGACCACTTGTTTGAAAGTGTGGTTGTGTGTACTGTGTCAATACTAAGGGGACAGCCCACGTGCGGATGGGAACCCCTTAAATAGCCATCGGAGAATCGGCCATGGAACGCCACAAATTCGTTCAAGACATGATTCAAAATTCAGGTGAAGATACTTTCATTCCAAAGATTGCCACTTTTTAGATAGAATGTCCAGAAGTGTAACATTTTCGTGAGCGCTTTCGTGCGCAGTTTTGTGGCTTACTTCTGTGTTTTATGCTCATTTGGCCACCGGTCTTGTCCCTGATTGGAAGTGTTCCTCCCAAGGCCATGCGCCTGTGGTCGCGCAAAGAGATAAAAATGGGGGCCGTAAGCTTGAGTGACAAAAACTCATGCCTATCTAACTGATAGGTCCAGAGAGGGGTCAAGTTCAATGGGGTCAGTGCAACATGGCTTCGGGGTCCGGGGGATGGGGGAGGGGACGTGTCCCCTGGAAACCTGTGCTCCCCATTGCCCGTTCAATGAGATTTGTTCGAGAAGATAAAATTCTGTAGTCAGTATTCTACTACCGAAGTATGCTATAGATTGGAAAAAAAACATTCACAAGAAAGGCAAGTAATTATGCCACATTCGCCTCGAATGCACTCAAAAGTGATGAATTCAGTGCTTCGCACGTGGTACTAGCGGTGGATTTCATCCCGCTGCTCTCCCGACATCTCCGCCAGCTCTATGCCATTTTCTCCTCATTGACCCCCTTGCTTATACATATCAGTGATGTGAAATTATTACCAACCCTCTCATTGACCTGAAACTAGCCTACGATCAACCTTTTTTTTATTGAACCCTTTAGCCTTCGGTCTGTTTCTTCCTCCCTCGACACGCGTGATTGGAACTACAGTATCCGCCTAGGCTATCAGACAAAATGGTCATTCGACGCACGTGAGATGTCATTTCCGGCCATCTGGGGGCTTTCGCAAACCAAATGTTATTTTACCCTCCGCGCCATCCTACTGTGGCGCTCCGCTTAGTTTGAGTATTCTTGTGCCCCCCGGGAAATGTCTGTGCCCCCTTGTGCCCCCCAGTATGGAAATCCTGGGCGACGCCCTGTCTGAAACCGCGCTTCGCCTAACGTAGGGGTTGTTGACATTGCCCATTTCCATTGCTCCGTCCATGACCGTAACCTCACTTGCAATCGTATTTAGAATGTCCGCAGCAAACCGACCAAAACTTGATTGTCCCTAAGGGCTGTTAGTTGTTGGGGAGAACCATTCCCTAGATAATTAAAATATATATATAATATATTTTAGTGGAACGCTGCTTACTGTCCATAAGGCATGGGACGTGCCGTTTCCTGCGATCTAGGGGGCCCGTCGAACGAAAATTCCTTAGATCGTATTCTCTAGTTTCCGCCTCCATCGCCACCCAAGGCCGCCCTTTGGTGATCAAACCCCCCCCCCCCCCCAAAACAAAAAAAACAAAAAGTGCCAAGCCCCTGGCCCCCCAAAAAATCGTCGCGGGGGTTGATATTTTATGGTGAATATGCCTTTTATAGCATAGTGACTAACATGAGTGCCTGCCTTCCTTCCACACCCTTAGGCATACACAATTTCCTATTGTCGATATTTACTCGCGATAACCAGGTTACGCTTACTCCTCAAATGTCATGAAGTACATGCCTACCTCATATTTCGTCGGTCGAGTACTTGGCTGCTTGTACAATAGTAGTGAACAACTGTCACGTCGACAACAGGGGCGTTGATTACAAATGCATGGCGAGTATTTCATGTGAAGTAAAATTTGGTGTACCTACTACCTTATCCAGATGCTCACCCCATCATTCCATTACTCAGTGAGCATCTGTTGTTCCAGGTCAATTATTCAATCAAGCAATCAATCATGTGCTCATATTGTGCTGTGGTCGACCAATGCCCCTGATCCAGTTCGACCATCATGGTCGATCAGCAATTACGTAGTCCTCATTGTCAAACTGACACGGACATGGTTCCATCTGCCTACAGGGTAACATCCCGGTGTTGTACCTATCTTACAACTCCGTAGACAAATGTGCATTCGGTCAATTACTAATCAATGCTATGTTGCAATAAGGCCTAAAAAAAAAAAATTGTTTTGTTTGTCCTCCACCGCCCTCTCCGAATTTTCCTTCCTCCACTTTTTTACTTTCAATATTTTTTTTAATTCTTGTTCCGCTTGCAACATATTACATTCCGTCCAAAAAACTTTCCATCCCTGTTCGAGAATCGTCGTCGTAACCACATTTATAACCAATCCATACATACCTGTGGGAGTATGCCCAGTTCCGTGACGGCTGTGAACTCATCGCCCGATCGATCGATATCGATCGATCGATCATGATCTGTCTCTACCCTTGCCCTTATTTCCCCCGAATACTACTCCGCACTTCACATTTAAAAGTTTTTCGTAGCCTAGAACAGGGAACATTGGACCTCGCGATGCACGGCGGTGCAATGTAAATGGCTTGGAAACTTTCGTCACACAGATCAAATTTACGCCTGGCCTGGGCTGCGTGGTTCGCGGCGATAATGCATTTATCACACGTGCCAGACTGCACTACCCTTCCTAAACCTTTTGACGCACTATCAGTGTGCCACTTCGCACCTGAGATGTAAGAAGTTGAAAGTTTTGCAATAAAAAATTTTCTGACTGAAAACCAACATCATTGCAATGACATAGGAATTTGAGCATAATCCCTTCACGATCAGTGTGACCTGTCAAATTCCTGTCAAAGAATATAAACCTTCAGCCCTACAACTTTTAATCGTGTTCTCAACAAAATGTAGCACGCTGATGAGAGCTACAACCAGTGTGGGGCGATAGCACTTCTTCGTGTATATTTCTTGGCAACTCGCCGCGCGTGCGCTCCCGGTCATCACTCAAGTAGTGGGATACTACACAGTGCAATCACTAGTACTAGCAGGTCTAAACACTGGGCGTCGTACACACGGCTCGGAGTTCTGTGTAAACTCGGCGTTAGAATTATTTATGACCGAATTTGCACTGTGTTGTACGACTTCTACCCGGAAGGGAATTTTGATCACCACTTAGGCCGTTGAACAAAACGATTCAGACCTACTTCCGAAAAATGTGAGAGTCGCGAGTCACGAAATGGGCCCATTGTGTGATATAGGCCCAGATGAATTGGTGTCACCCTTTGCGTCGTTTTTGCATGCGAACTTCCCGTCACGGTTCCACTACTTAACTTTGTATTTTACGGTTGCCGCGGAAACTGAAGCTACTGATGCAGCTATATATTAGTGCATGGGGAACGGACGCATTTCGTGTCCTATTTTCACTACTTTATTTGCGAATCTGCGTTCAAAAAAAACTCTGAAAAAAAAAAAAAAAAAATCCGCAAGCCTGTCCCCCATTTTTCTGGGGGTGGAGGACAAACCAACATCTTGTTTTTTTTAGGCCTAATGCTACGACAGGCCAACCCCATGACATGACACCCCAATCTATTCATATCGCATAACTCTGTGATTCAATTAATACTATTTTCACAGAACACTTTTCACGTAAATTGAGAAATTTGCAGACCCGAAATCTATATTTCAAGGCTAGGAACAGCAGGATGACACTCGTGAATTGCCGTTCCGGCATCTGGAGAGTTTGTGAGGTCAAACATTCCCTCGTCCGCTCCGCGCCAACCTTTTGTGGCGCTCCCCTTGAATATTATCTGGCAATTATCCATCCACATTTAAAGAATCTACCTCTTCTCATGGTACCTCACCGCCTCCCCCCCCCGATCCTCCCTCCCTCCTGCCTCCCCCCCCCCAAATGATGACTCTAGTACCTCCATGGGTACTCAACAGTGACCAGTTGCCTGGTTATCCATGGAAGTCACACCATGGGGCGTCATCCCTTTCTGAAACGGGGGGGGGGGACAGGCGAACTGCGATCACTATCGAAGCGGAGCGCCACCATTGTTTGGCGCGTAGCGTACGGATAAATTTTGGCTTTTTATAATACTTCCCAGATCTCCGGAAATGGCCCTTGCCGTGCCTAATTGCAAACATCTAAGTGTGGGCATTTAGTGAAGGAAATGTTGAAGATTGCACTCATCTACGACCTCTTCATATGCTTGTGAGCAAAGTCACAAGTGACTAAAACCACATAATACAAAGAACCCACTGCAGAATTACCAATTTGGGTACCTTGGAATCAGATCATTGAGGGATTTGAATGAATGGGTCTTCAGATTGCAGGAAACTACTTTCGGTACACGAAAGTTGAAACCAGCGAACGTATCAGGATTCTTTTTTCATTCCAGTGGGCGGCGCGGGGGGGGGGGGGGCCGGGGCTGGAATAGTTTAAAAGGGTCCTTCTTGCCTATTTTGCTGCTGCAGTGGCGCGGCCGTGGTATTTAGTAGAGGCTCATTGTATTGGAATGGTGGGCTTGCAGCATAATTCAATTAAAATTACCCCAAATCTCAAAAGTTGACCATGTCTACCAATTTATGGTGACATTTCAGTGTTCGCTTCACCCTGCGCGTATTTCTCCACTTTTCCGCCCGACCGATTATGTTCCTTGCCTAAACTCGAGTTGTCGAGTCGATCTCAACTTGATTAGGCCTAGCTGACCCGGATGCCTGTGATGATGGCCTTACCCTAACTGGTTTCCTGTGCCACCCTGACTGTACTGTCTGACTATAATGGGCAGGAACTTCGATCCAATCTCAGGAAAATATTACCCTTCTTGAATAAGATACTCAGGTTTGTTTTAAAAGTTTACAGAATAGCAATCTAGTATATACGGTGTACCAGTTGGGGCGAAAATGTAAAGTCCGTGTAATGCCAAAACTAGACAAGAAACTCGTTGGGGTCAAGCACATTCGTCCACAGACCTTTATAAAGTCCTTCATACAATCATGGCGTCCGCGTCGTCAACAAAATGGACTTCAAATAGAGCATAGCGTGTTAATGTTACTTCCGACTATATGAACGCTTTTCGCCTATATGGCAAGTCGGATTTGGATGAAGGATCAAGGAATTTGTTTGAGAGGGAAGTAGTATAACCTATTGCGTAGGAAACTTAATTCTGTGGGGAATTTCTCCTCGCCCCCCCCCCCGCTTTCAAATTTTCTCTGTTGGCCATAGATGCAATTGGTGGAAGCCATATGCACCCCAAAACAAAACACTCCTTCATTCCAGAAATATTCGCCTTTCCACATGTCCTATAAGATGCACTTGCTGCCTTGATCTTGTCCTTTCTCTGCCAAATCGAATTGATGGCAGTACGATTTAGTAAGCCTAAATCTCACTTTTCAGAGGATGCCGACTCCCCCCCCCTCCCACCTTCAGAAAATTTTGCATTTCAGGAGGTCTTAGATGCAGTCTGAATTCATTATGACACTTCTAAACACTCACTTTGTTCCAGAAATATTTTTGTATTTTCACTGTCCTTAGATGCGACTATTTGCTACTCGGGATGATCTCTTGTTTTTTCCTGCCAAATTGTCTGAGGCTCCATGGCGGCAGTAAGTAAGGCTCTTCTTCTGGGAGTTTGTGTGATTCTTACCGTCAATGCGGACTGCCAACATAGTCATACAGGACCATCCCTATTTAGGGACCGAACAAAATTTGCCGGAAGACTGGTAACCCGCGCGAAAATTTTTGCAGTTTTTGTCGGGCATTTTTCATAAGTTTTTGGCCAGTCAGCTGAGGATTCGAAGATTCGTCCCCCCCGGGGCCATGTTTTTTTTTACCTGTGCCTCTTTTGCTGCCCAAATCTTCACGAAGTTTTTTCTTTTTGCCCCGAATTCTCAATCTCAAAAAACGTGTACAGCAGTCTGCCCCCCCCCCCCCCGTCGTAAAACTAATTTTGCATTGTCACACAGTCCATTTAGAATCAATCTGTTGCTCTTGTGATGTTTTTCTTTTCTCTGAAAAATGTGCTGCGCACATGGCAGTGAGTGCCCATCAGTTGTAAGCTTGGTCTGAAATCTCACTTTTCAGAGACCGTCAAGGTCCCCTATTCAGTCCATACTAGACAGCTAATGACCCAGTCCAATAATATTTTTCCGCCACGTTCTCTTTCCTTCCGACGTATCTTTAAAAAGATCGCCCGAAAACATAAAGTTTCCATTGGTTCACAGATGACGGGACCCGGTACGTAAAATACACTACGGATATTGCGTGCTGAAGCGCCGGCTAAAACTTTTGCAACAATTTTGTTATCTTATTTTAAAAAAATTACTTCGTCTCATCTTTTCCTGATTTTCGTATTGTCGGTTTGAAATTTTGAATCATTCCTGTCTAGATATTCTCTCTCTCAATTTTCTTTATTTCATCCATTCCCGGCTGTCTCTTTTGGGACATGTAAACTTCTTTTGTCCGAATTGGCAGTGCTAAGATGGGAAGGGGCCGAGAGCTTCACTCCTCGTATGTCCACGCCTTCAGCTTAACCAGGACGTGATTTGTATATTTTAGTCCAATGCAGAATTATAAATTGGCACTAGCCTTAGTAAAAAAAAAATGCTTGAGGGCCCAATTTGCAGATTTTTACAAAGCTCATTATGCCCCTCTGTTTACGTGAATCTATTTCCTACCTAATTCCTAATCATATAGACACAATTCGCTTGCTCTACAATACCGACAGCCAACCACGGCGGTCGTTGTAAATTGTGTGTTCATTGACGAAAAAAATATTATTAGTGCGAAATTTGTGCACATTGAAAAAAGGGTTTTCACACTCAGGGAGTGGAGGGGGTGGGGGGGTTGAGTGGTACCTCCGCCCCCATTTTATCACTGGGGGGGGCACCCCGATTTCTACGCCCTTGGATCGACCGCGTCTGATGAATTTGTTTCAGGCACAAAGACCGGACGGTACGTAATTTTGGTGGAATATAAGGAAACTATATTCTTTGATTGGCCTTTGATTGGCCCAACTTTTGAGCAGTTTACATCGTCAAGCAATCAACAATGAATGTAGACACACCTAATCTTAGGCTCTGATCGCCCGGACGGCTAGAATATGCACCTTAATTGATTCGGCGCATTGTACAATGTTATGTTGGGTATAAACTCTATTTCTCTTCAATTCGTAGATGTCGGCAGATGTTACCAATCAAGTTTGGAAACGTGGTGAAAGCTGTTCAAGATGCGTAGGCAGGGATGTTATCGGACCGGTCTCGGTCTTGACTTAATCTCGCATAACTGGTCTCGGTCTCGACTTTCGAGCCGATACGGCCAACCTACAGTGTATAGACTCAAATTAAGGCTGTTCTCGGGCCTATCCGGGCCGCCTACCTCCCTGGTACTAGGTTATAACTAACGAGGTAAAATCGTTTCGAAGATAATCCAATCAATCTAAACATAGTTGTTTTTGCTTGAGTCAGTTATTGATTTCAGTTTGAACTTTTTGAAGAATAACATATATTCTTCAGGAAACGGGTTACACCACTCATGCTTCAACTTGGCATTGCAAACGAGGAGAGACACAACCGGCCACGAAGTGCGCGGCAAAAAGGCGACCATGCGAAATTCTAAAGCGGTCAAGGGTACCGTGAATTGGAAGTGGCACTTCTCCTGGGCCTCCTCCTCTCATCGAAGGAGTCCATTTAGCGTGGAAGTCTGGTCAATGGGCCGGCCTAATTGTCCAATCATTTCGCTACTGTCACTGTTGTGAACTTGATTCAGGGCCTTGTAAGTAGTTGATCTGCGATGGCCTATGGCCTATTTCTAATACGAACATGAATGAAGATTGATTCGAAGTGACCAACGGGAATAATCGGGGCAGAAACATTTTCGTAAAATTCAAAAAAGTCGAAACCTATGGACACCAGGCAATGCGCGCGGAGCGCGCGAATTTTTTGCACTAAACTCGGGCATTCGATGAGAAATTGAGCGTTTGAGGACCAATGGCCCAAAACATCATTTTCTATTGATCTAATGCCTTTCAATTCTGGGGCCGCGCCTAAATGGAGATATCACAAACCCAGAGGCAATGTCACTGCGCACCTCAATGTCCCTCATACCGCCAAAACGTGGGGGGGGGGGACACGGGTGATATTGTGTCCCCGCCAACCCCCCCCCCTAGAAATGTGGAGGGGGGGGATATTCCCCTTACAGCCTGGAGTGCTAAATTCCTCATTGTCAATTTAGTCGCCTGCTAATCCAGAAATATTTAGATTCAAACCACGTGCACTTGTGATCCATTTTCCATGGATTGAAAACTAACCACAATGCGTTTTAAAACTGACTTACTTGGTTCTATAGTTTCTAATGCTGCAAAACATCACTATCAGCATTACACGGATGCACTCTGGTTCGAAAATTCGATTTGGTAGCCCCAGATGTACTTGGTAAGAAGTCACGTAGTCCCCGCTTCGGGCCTGAGGAAAATTCCGTTCTCTCCTAACACTATTCTGATTTGCAGCTACAGAAACTACCATAAACGATGAATACCCTGGTACTGATGCTACCAATATAGACTGTCAGCTTACTCATCGCCTTTATGAACTCATACTCAGCCGTTGGCCTAGGTTAGGCCTAAAATTTGTACACCGCAATATCTAGGCCTAACCTGAAATTGAATTCACGAACGGTCAAGGCTAGGCCTAACGTTATTGTTTAATCCTAAAATCGCGATATCCGACTATTTTGTGGGTGTATCGCCCACATTAAATCCTGATATTTTGTTCTTGTAGGCCTAGCCTAGGCCAGTTTACTTCACTTAAAAATTGCAGAATTTTGATTGAAATTCAATTTATCCAACAAATCATGCATTATTTCGTTTTTTTAGCTCTATATGCATTCCATGGAGCCTAGCCTTCACTGTTATCATGTTGGGCTGTTTTTCAGCGATGGAGAAATTGCCCTCCTTAGTCAAAATTTGGTGGCGATACCCAGCATATGAAATAGGCTAAGGCTAGTGCCGGACATTGGGGTAGGAATTTTTAGAAACTACAGTAGCTAGCCTACACCAGTTCCGCGACACCGCTGTTGCGCGTACAACTTTTTACATTTTTCTTAATTAACAAGAACACGTCAAACGAACCACCACCTTGTGTCGAGTATAAATCCAATTTGAAACACTAACTCGATCCTGGCAGTTTCATTTCCGGACCGAAAATTCCAATTGGAAAAATTACTCGATTGAATTCCCCACCTTTTTGGGTCTGCTCGCTGAAACCAAAGAGGCGCGTCTTCGAACACCAATATTCCAGAATTTCCTTCCTTCAATCGCTTGTCCGCTCAACTATTGACCAGTTTCTCCCAACTAAATAAAATTCTAATGTGTTTTTCTCTCACGATTATATGATTTGGAGATTTTCCATTTAACGTTATTTAATAATCAGGCTGAAATGTCTGCCAATTTACCACACCTCGTTTGCGCTCCTAAAAAAACCGAAAATGTTTGAAATGCACGTACTTTTTCCCTGTGTTGTATGCCAAGCCTTGTTGTGCAGTTTTCACTAGAGGGCATGTCAATATCGTGTGCGGCAAAGAAAATTTTAGCTTTTCATACCCTCAATCGTCGGAAACGCAATTGCCGGCTCGATAGCACCCATCTACATGTGTGATTTGAGTAAAACGACAACAAAACGTTGCATTCTGCATACTAAGATGATTTGTCGCACATCACACATGGTAATCTTCTTATCACCTTTTCTACTCTGACTTGTTTGCGTGTGTTCCGGGTCTAACCGAACGGTCCCTGGTGTGCCTCGAAGGGACAAGCCATAGGCGTACGGAACCATTCCAATTTGGGAGTCTAAAAAAAATCCGTAATCGTAAATTACTAGCGCGCGCGAAGCGCGGGATTTTTTTTTTCGGGGGGGTGGGAAATTCAGGCATTTTTCCCACTTTGCCTTTTTTCTTCCCCAAAATGTTTCCATGAATTTTTGCCCGTTTTTTCACCTCATGAAAATGGGGTAGGGGGGGGGGCAGTCTGCCCACAAGGCTTCTGAATTTATTTGAGTGAACAAAAATTATTCGAAGCATTGCACGTCGCATCTTTACAAAACGCCTGTAAGAAAAGCGCCATTGCGCTCGAAACACTTAATTGAATCAGTTCAGACGACCATCAAATTATGATTATCACTGTGACCACCGCCCCACCGCTATAATGAAATGACTAGGTGCACGGGCCCATTCACAGGTTCAGTAGGTTGGGGCAAACCAACTCAACGCCATACTCAAAAAGTTTAGTGGATTCCATTGCAGTTTATATTGCCACAGCACAACTTGAATCAGTATTGATGCGCGCGAATTTTTTTCGTGGTGTTGGAATATTTAATTAGCGAATTTCGGCCACCAAATTCAAATTAGAAAAACTTCTCATTTTTACTTTGCTCAATTTTTTCCATTATTTCTTTCTCCAAATTTTGGTATTTTTCGTTAGTGGGGTTTTCACTCTCCTCAAATTTTCCTGCAACCCCTGACCCGGTCTCGGATATTATGACTGATTTGCCCAAGTTGTTCTGTACGCATCCGTGGATTTACTTTAGACCATCTTGGGGGTGAAAATTCGTCTCACAAGCCCGAGTTGTATAAAGGTTTGCGAATAGCGATTGCATTCGTGAGGAAAAAAATGCTGATGACTGGCAATCGTACGGGCCTCTTCTAATTCAGGGCAGAAAATGTTTTGCCTGAATAGACGCAGAAAAACACTCCCGCGTGGCGAAGCGCGCGAAAAAATTGCATGTTTTTCGGGCATTTGATTGAGAATTCAGGCCAGTCAGCAGACATTTTGGGCATTCCTTCACTTTTGCCTCATTTCTGTTCTGTCGCAAATTCCCCCGCATTATTGTCAATTTTTTGCCCTAATTTCGCATCTCAGAAAAACTTCCGCGCTCTTTAAGACTACGGGCGTTGTTAAGTCTGAGCCAGAAATAAAAACAGTTTCGATTTACAATTAGTAAATTTTGAATTTATGTAAGCCTAGTTCAGACTGGGGCGCACCTCAACATGATTATTGGGATGAGGTATTTTTGCTCTGTCGGATTAGTAAGTCATATGCCATGGGATTTCATGTTGCAAAAAAAAGTAAAACATAGAGCTGTCCACTGTGAGGTCTAGAGTTTATTTCTCCCTCTGTCGGCACAGTGACGTAAGACATTTCTGACTAGCGAGGGCTAAATTTTATTGGGGCGCTGTGAGAGGGGCTCCAGGGTTTAACCGTCCCCTTTGAAGAGTTTTGGCGTCCAGGTGCAAATCCATGGTCTAAAAATGTGATTTTTCTCGTTGCCAAAATTTCTGCCTCCAAGAGGACACCGTAAGTTCGCTTCTTGGTTAATTGGTCTTATTCTAACCGCCATGGGACCACCGAATGTCTTCAGTTGGGGTTTGGGGGAAAGGAAGTCAGACCGGTAGCCCTTTAGAGAACCCAGGTTATAAATTTTTGTTCTGCCTCGTACTAGTTTCTTTCGACGGAAATTTTGACTGAATATCCCAGTTTGTTCGAATTTTTTGCAATCCATGAAGGTAGAACCCAAGTCGAAAGGTGCTAGTTTCGCATGGTTCTCCGGTATAGCCTATGATTAAAAATGCCTCTCATCTTTGCTTTGAATTACACATTTCTTGCCTGGGTTTTTGGTACATCTCCGATTTCATTCGCTATATAGCGCATTATGATGTAGGCAAATATAGCGGACGCGCCTCCCCCCTTTTTTTTTGTTTGCTGTCCCGTTTCGGACCATGGGCCACGAAGTGTTTTTGTTGAAATTGAAGTGCAATATATTATATCGTTCAATTGGATTGCATCGGGTTATCGATGCCTTCAGCTGGCTATAAATGCCATATCTGGGAGGCTTTTGTAATATGGTCCCAGAGTTTCAAAATTGCACTCAAAAAAATATTTGCACGGAATCCCATAGCATCAGTGCATGTGGTCTACAATACTGACAGCGAAACACTTCAGGATACCGAACAGACGAAATTCTTGCATATTTCTTGGCCATCGATAAAAAAGAAAAGAGGGTTCGGGAGACGGGAGGGTCGCTATTTCGTCCCTGATGAGACCCTATTTGTTTGCCTTAGTTTCAGTTGCAATATATATTGTCAACTCCTCGAAAAATGTTAGTCCTTAATAACCCCAATAGTATTAACAATATCTGTAAGTTTTTTGTTTTTTTTTTTTTTTTTTTTTTATTTTCTGCAGATTTACTGTGCAAACTATAGGTTTTCGCCCATGGCAAAGTCACATTTTCGGGAGTTGGAGAAGTAGCACTCTTCCCGACCCTAGAGTTCCGTCCTATGCGAGAACGCTTACGTGAGATTGTTATTTGGCACGGTCCGGGCGCGATCATGGGGTGGGGTGGGCGGGGGGCGGGGGTGGGGGGGGGGGACAAGGGGGGTGGGGGGGGGGGAACGGCGTCCCCCCAATATTGTGGTTGGGGGAACCAATGCATTTTGTCCCCCCCCCCATATTAGCCCTGACTGCTATTTCGCTGACACTGTATCCGACCTATCCCGCTGACCGGTTAACCAAGTGCATACTGGCCCTAAATGATAAGTTGGTGAACTCTGGTGGCTCATTTTTTAATTTTTTTTTTTGGCGCGCTACGCGCCGGGTATCTATCTACCAAAAAAAATATGTCAGGCATAAAGAATGGTTGCCTGTGCAGTCATAGATGTTCCTTAGCCGAAAATGACCGAAATATACCGGGTTGTTTTCTGTAATTATCAAATGAAAGAAGGGTTCACCTCAAATCCCTATCGTTGCAATAATGTAAGACTGCTTTGCCCCGCTTGGTGTGTGTGCTCCTCGATTGGACGTTGTCGATTTCCTGCTAGTTAATAAAAAACCAACTACATAAACCCAAAAACCCAATCGCTATCTTGAGGGTGAAGGGTTGAGGTGACGGAGGTAGGTCTACCACCCAGCGGGATCTGTGATTTTCAATTTATAAAAATAAAACATATGGGGCTACCACTTGTTGAAAGTTGGGTGCACGGTGCACAGCTATCACTATGAGGGCACACCTGTGCGGTATCGAAATGCGACCCGGGAACGCCATAAATGTCACAAAGACAGATTCAAATTCTAAGTGCACAGTCCAAATTGAATTCTCTATGGAATGCACAAAATGTAAACTTTATGGTTTTTGGGAAGGTCAGGAGGTGGGTTTTTTTTGACATATATGGTCCATCATTTGAAATAGAGTATCAAAGCATCAATTTATGGGTGCGACCACTTGTTGAAATGTGGTTTGTGTACTGTGTCAGAAACTAAGGTGACAGGCACACGTGCGGATGGGAACCCCTTACATAGCCATCGGAGACGGCCAGTGAACGCCACAAATTCGTGCAAAGTAATGTTCAAATTCGGTTAAATACGTTCTTTCCAAAATTGCCTGACTTTGTAATGGAATGTCGAAAAGTGTAAACATTTTTCGGGATCGCTTCGTGCGCAGTTGTGGCTTACTCTGTGTTTTAACTCATTTGACCACCTGTCTGACCACAAGTGAATTGTTTCCCCCAAGCCATTTCGCCTGTGGTCCGCAAACGAAGGATAAAAATGGGGGCCGTAATTTTGAAGTACAACTCAGGCCTATCTAACGATAGCTCAGAGAGGGGTCAGTGGCAATGGGGTCATGCAGACAGTGGGCGTCGGGGTCGGGGGGGGGGAGGGGACGTGTCCCCTGGAAAAACCTTGTGCTCCCATGTGCCCCTTTCAATGATATTTTTCGAGAAAAATAAAAATTCTGTAGTCATATTCTACCCGCAGTTTGATATAGATATGGCAAAAAATTCATCACAGGAAAGGCAGTGATTGTCCCAAATTCGCCTCGAATGCAACTAAAAAGTCACAATAAGAATTCAGTGCTTCGCACGTGGTACTAGCGGTGGATTTCATCCCGCTGCTCTCCCACATCTCCCCACTCTAGCATGTTCTTGCTACATTGGCCCCCTTGCTGACAGATTCATGAGGTGAAATTTACAACAACTCTCATTGACCTAGAAAACTACGATCAACCTTTTTTTCATTACTAAACTCTTTAGCGCGGTCGGTTTCCTCCTCCCTCCGAACCACGCGTGATTTGGAACACAGGTAGCCTAGGCTATCAGACAAAATGTCATTCGACGCTCGGAGATGTCATTTCGCGGCCCTCTGGGTGCTTGCGCAACCAAAAATGTTATTTTACCCTCCGACGCCATCCTACGGTGGCGCTCCGCTTGTTATTAATTCTTGTGCACCCCGGAAAAGGTCTGTGCCCCCTTGTGGCGCCCCCAGAATGAAAGTCTGGCTACGCCACCTGTCTGCAAAACACTCGCTTCGCGCGCACGGAGTGGTTGGTTGCTATTGCCCATTCCATTGCTCCTTTCATGACGCTTACCTCACTTGCATCGTATTTTAGATGTCACATCAACCGACTCAAAAACAATTGAAATTGATCCCTAAGGCGGTTTAGTTTGGGGGAACTTCCCTAGAATCATTAAAATATATATATTCGTATTTTAGGAACTGCTTACCGTACTGTCCCATAAGGCAGGGAGTGCCGTTTTCCTGCGATCTAGGGGGCCTGTCGAACGAAAAACTTCGCTTAGATGTATTCATCTATCCCCCTCCAATCGCCACCCAAATGGGCCGCCCCTTTGGGGAGTCACCCCCCCCGCCCAAAAAGATAACAAAGTGCTTCAAGCCCCTGGCTCCCAGCCATTAAAAATCGTCGAGGGGTTTGATATTTCTTATGGGTGAATAGTCCTTTATATCATATTGACTAACATAGTGTCCTGCCTCCTTCAACACCCTTAGGCCATACCCAATTTCCCGTAGGTCATATTTTCTCGCGATAACCCGGGTTACGCCTACTCCTCAATGTCATTAAAGTAAATTCTACCTCATATTCTCGTACGGTCTAGTACATTGGCTGCTTGTACAAGTATTGACAACTGTCAAGTCGACACAGTGTCGTTGATTACAAATCATTGGCAATGGAGTATTCATGTGAATTAAATTTGGTGTACCTACTACCTTTATCTAGACGCTACACCCAATCATTCCATAACTCAAGTGAGCAGTCTGTTGTCAGTTCAATTATTCAATCAGCAATCAATCAATGTGCTCATGTGCTGTGCTGACCAATGCCCTGCTCAAAGTTCGACTCATCAATGGTCTGCTAAGCAATTACGTAGTCCTCATTGGTCACACTGGACAGCGACATGGTTCCCATATAGCCTACAGGGTAGTCGGTGTTGTACATATACTTTACAACCCCGTGAACAAACGTGCATCGGTCCATTACGAATCAAAAGCTATTTTGCATAAGGCCTAAAAAAAAAAACTTGTTTGTTTGTCCTCCACCGCCCGCTCCGAATTTTCCTTCCGCTCCGAATATATTTTTTACTTCTTTCAATATTTTTTTAATTTCTTGTTCCGCTTGCAAAATATTACATTTCCGTCACAAAAAACTTTTCCCTGTTCGCTCGTCGTCTTAACACACACTATAAACCAATCATCCACATACCTTGTGAGTATGGCAGTCCTGTGACGCGTGTCTCATCGACCGATCGATCGATCGTCGATCGATCATGACTGTCGCTAGCCTTCTCTTATTTTCCCCCGCAATACTACTCCCGCACGTACACTTTTAAAAGTTTTCGTAGCCTAGTACAGGGAAACGTTGGGGGAGGCCTGCTCGATGCACGGCGGTGCTTGTAATGGCTTGGAACCGTTCGTCACACAGATCACATTACTGCCTGCCTGTTCCTGGGCTGCGTGGTTCGCGGTGACAATGCATTTATCCCACGTGCCGACGGCACTACCTTCCAAACTCTTGAAGCCTACAGTGTTGCCACTTCGCACCCTATGAGAATGTAAGAATAGTGATAGTTTTGCAATAAAATTTCTGAATTAAAAACAACAATCATTGCAATGACAAGGAATTTGAGCATAATCCCTTCACGATCAGTGTGACCTGTCAAATTCCTGTCAAAGAAATTAAACCTTCAGCCCTACAACTTTTAATAGTTGTCCTATCACAAAATGTAGCAACGCTATGAAGCGACCAACACAGTGTGGGGTTGATAGCACTTCTTCGATGTATTGTTCTGCACGCGCCGACTGCGCTCCCCCGGTCCCCCACTCAAGTATTGGTGATACTACACAGTGCCGACCACTAGTACTAGCATGGTCCTAAACATGGCGTCGTACACGCTCTGGAGTTCTGTTTAAACTCGGCGTTAGAATTATTTCTGACCGAATTTGGCACTGTTGTGACGACTCTAAACCCTGAAGGGGAGATTTTTGATCACCACTTTAGGCAGTGTGGAAAAAACGATTCAGACTACTTCTGAAAATGAGAGTCGCGGTTCCACGAAATGCCCATGGGTATATAGGCCCAGAGATTGGTGTCCAACCTTTGCTGGTTTTTGCATGCGACGAAACTTCCGGGTCACGGTTTTTGCTACTTAACTTTGTACTTGTACTGTGGCAGCGGAACTGAAGCTACTGATTTCAGCTTCTACTAGTATGCTGGGGAACGGAACAGCATTTAGTGTCCCGATTTTCACTACTTATCTGCGAATCTTCGTTCACAAAAAAACAAAAAAAAAAAAAAAAAAAAAAAAAAAAAAAGTCCCCCTCCTGTCCGCCATTTTTCACAGGGGGTGGAGGACAAACAACCATCTTTTTTTTTTTAGGCCTAATGCTACGACAGGCCAACCCGTGACTGACACCCCATATAATTCTCATATCGCAGTACCTCATTGATATCATATTAATCTATTTTCACAGAACCTTCTTTTAACGTTTATTTGAGAATTTGCAGACACGGGAAATCTTATATTTCAAGCCTGGGAACAAGGATAGACACTCGTGAGTGCCGTTTCCGGCCACTGGAGAGTTTGTGAGGTCAAAACTGCCCCGTACTCTCCGCGCCAACCTTTGTGCGCTCCACTTGAATAGTCATCTGGCAATTAATCCATCCCATTTAAGAATCCTACCTCTTCTCCATGGTACCACCCCTCCCCCCCCCCGCGATGTCCGCCCCCCCCAAATGATGACTCTAGTACCTCCATGGTACTCACAAGTGACCAATTGCAATTGGGTTTCCATGGAGTCAAACCATGGGCGTCAATCCTTTCGAAACGTGGGGGGGGGACGAGGCTAACTGCGATCAGACTATTTAAGCGGATCGCCACCATTGTTTGGCCGCGTGCGTACAGATAATTTTGGCTTGGTAATACCCTCCCATATCTGCCGGAAATGGCCCTCGCCGGCCTAATGGCAAACATCTAAGTGTGCAATTTTTAGTGAAAGGTAAATGTTGAAGAATTGCCAAGCATCTACGACCTCTTCATATGCTTGTGAAAGAAATGTCATCAAGTTACAAAACCAAATAATACCAAAACCCACTGCAAGTACAATTTGGGGTCCCTTGGAACAGATCTTGGAGGGAATTTTTGAATGAAACGGGCATTCAGATTGCAGGAAACAGTACTTGGTCGGTACAAGCGAAAGTTGAAACCACGACGTAGCTAAGATTCTTTTTTTCAGTGGGGCGGCGCGGGGGGGGGGGGGGGGGGCTGGAATAGTGTGTAAATGGTCTTTCTTGACCTATTTTTGCTGATGCAGTTGCGTCGTCCATGTATTTATAGAGGCTTCAGTGTATTTGAATGGTGGGCTGTCATGCTATGTCAATTAAAATTAACCCAAATCTCAAAAAAGTTCCATGTTAAGGCAGTGGGTGAACATTTCATTCGCTGCACCCTGCTCGTATTTCTCCATTTCCCTGCCGACCGGAAATTTTTTTACAAAAAACAAAAAAAAAAACAAACATGGTCACTATGCACTAACTACTCGAGTTCTTCGAGTCGACTCAATTGATTAGGCCTATGCTGACCGGATGCCTGTGATGATGGGTCTACCCTACGTGTTTCCTGTGCACCTGACTGTACTGTCTGACTATATCGGTCAGTAACGTTGACCCGTCCTTTGAAAAATTTTTACCCTTCTTGAAATAAGATCCTCCAAGGTTGTGTTAAAAGTTTACAGAATAGCAAGTATGCGGTGTATGTATGTTAGCGGAAAGGTAAAGTTCTGTGGTAACATAACACAACTAGACAAGAAACCTCGTGGGGTCAAGCACATCGCACAACAGTTATAAAGTCTTCATACAATCATGGGCGTCCTCGCCGTCAACCAGAAAATGGACTTCAAATAGGCAAGCGTGTTAATTGTACTTCGACTATATGAAAAGCTTTTCGCCGCATGGCAAGGGATGTGATGAAGGATCAGAAGGAATTTGTTTGAGAGGGAAGGTAGTAGAAAACCTAGTGGCGTAGGAAGTAATTCTGGGTGGGGAAGTTCTATCACCCCCCCCCTTTTCAAAATTTTTCTGTTGGCCATAGATGCAATTTGGCAATATAGCACTCCAAAACACTCACTCATTCCAGAAATACCATTTCGCATTTCCACATGTCCTTATCATTAGATGCGACTTGCTGATCTGAATCTTGGCCTTTCTATGCCAATCGAATTGAGGGCAGTATAAGATTTAGTAAGTCTAAAGCTCACTTTTCAGAGGATGCCGAATACACACCTCCTCCCACTTCAGAAAATTCTTGCATTTTCAGGAGGGTCTTAGATGCAGTCTGATGGATTATGACACTCCTAAACACTCACTTTGTTCCAGAAATAGAAACAATTTTGTAGTTTAACTGTCATTAGATGCGAATTGCTACTCGGGATGATCTCTTGATTTTTACTGCCAAATTGTACTGAGATCCATGCGCAGTAAGAGGTACGTAGGCTCTTCTTGGGAGGTGGTTTGTGATCTTACCTAACTGCGGACGCCAAACATAGTCATTACAGGACCATCACCTATTTAGGGACCGACAAATTTGCCCGGAAAGATGGTACCGCGCGGAAAATTGTTGCATGTTTTTCGGGCATTTTATCATAATTTTGGCCAGTCAGCAGAGGGGGATTCGAAGGATTCGGCCATGTTTTTTTTTAACCTGTGCCATTTGTGGTGCCCAAATGCTTCACGAAGGTTTGTAATTTTGCCCCGGAATTCTCATCTCAGAACAATAAAAAAGTGTCAGCAGTCAGTGCCCCCCACCCCCCCGTCGTAAAAATAATTGCATTTTCACATGTCCATTTAGATGAATCTGTTGCTCTTGTGATGTGTTCTACAACAAATGTGCTGCGCACTGGGACAGTTGAGTGCTCCACGTTGTAAGCTGGTCGAAATCTCACTTTTCAGAGGACCGGTCAAGGTCCCTAGTCAGTCCATAATAGACATACTAGATGACCCAAGGTCATAAATTTTTCCCCACGTTCTATTCCTTCCGGACGTAATTCGTAAACTTTTTTAAAAACGATCGCCCGAAAATCATACAAGTTTCCATGGAGTTCACAGAGGACGGGAAACCCGGTAGTAAAATAAACCTACGGATTATGGTGCGAGCTCGTAAAACTTTTGCACAATTGTGTTACATTTAATTTAAAAAAAATTACCTAGTCTCATTCTTTCCGAATTTCGCATTGTCGGTTGAAATTTTGAGCAATTTCTTCCTAGATATTCTCTCTCATCAATTTCTTTTATATTCCATTTCCGGCGTCTCATTTTGGGACCATGGTAACTTCTTTTGTCCGATGGAGTGATAAGATGGGAGGCGAGAGCTTCATCCCGTTGTACACCCTTCAGCTTAACCAGGACGTGAGTTGTATATTTCAGTCCAATGCAGAAATTATAAAATTGCACTAGCCTATACGTAAAAAAAAAAAATGCTGAGGGTCAATTGCAGATTTTACACAAGCTATTTCAGCATTGGTTGTACGTGAATCTATTTCCTACCCTAATTCTAAGCATATCGAACACAAGCGATTGCTCTACAAGACCGACAGCCAATCACGGCGGTCGTTGTAAATATGTGTGTTAATTGAACGAAAAAAAGTATATTATTGCGAAAATTTGTGCACATGGAAAAAAGGGGTTTTCACCCAGGGAGTGGCAGGGGGGGGGGGGTTGGAGTGGTCCCCCCCTCCGACCCACTTTATCACTGGGGGGGGGGGGCGGCACCCATTCCTACGCCCTTGGTCGAAACCGCGTCTGGATGAATTGTTCAGGGCAAAGAACACGGACGGTACGTATTAATTTGGTGGAATACTAAAGGAAAACTATATTCTTTTGAATTAGGACTGATTGGCCAAAACTTTGGAGCAGTTTAATACGTCAAGCAATAAACAATGAATGTAGGGACACAATAATTTCTGTAGGCTCTGCAGTCGCCCGGACGGCTAGAATGATGCACCTAATTGATTCGGCGAATTGTAAAAGTGATGTGGGGTATAACTCATTTCTTCAATTCGTAGATGTCGGTAGATGTTACTAGTCCCCCCCCCAAATCCAAAGTTTTGGAAACGTGACGTGAAAAAAAGCTGTTCAGATGGCGACCTTGGATTTCCTTTTTCGATGGAGTAGGCACGGGATGTAGTTCGAGACCGGTCTCGGTCTTGACTCTATTCTCGAATAACTGGTCTCGGTCTCGACTTTCGAGACCGGAGACTGCCAACCACAGGATAGACTCAAATGTAAGGTTGTCTCGGGCTACCGGTCTCGACTACTCCCTGGGACTTAGGCTATAACTAAGGTAAAATCGTTCGAAGATATGCCATCAATTAAAATCATATTGGGTGTTTTATGAGTCAGTTATTGATTGCAGTTTGGAACTTTTTGAAGAATACATAATTCTCAGGAAAAAGGTGACAAAACTCATGCTCCATACTTGGATTGCAAACGCGGGCGGAGACACAACCGCGCACGAAGTGCGCGCAAAAAAAGGCGACCATAGCGAAAATTCTAAGCGGTCAAAGGTACAGTGAATTGGAAGTGAACTTTCTCCTGGGCTCAGCAGCTCATCGAAGGAAGTCAAATTATCGTGAAGTTGAGCCATGGCCGGGGGGGGGGGCAAATTGTCTATGCAATTTCAGCTATGTAAAATGTGGTGCACGTGATTCAGGGCCTTGTAAATAGTTGATCTGCGGGCCATGCCTATTTCTAACTACGAACATGAATGAAGGATTGATTTCAGAGTTGACAAAACGTGAATAAGCAATCGGGGCAGAAACATTTTCGTACAAAATTCAAAAAAGTCGAACACTTAATGGGACAAACAGGCAAACTGCGAGCGGATGCGGAGCGCGAAATTTTTTGCACTAAACTCGTGCATTCGATGAGAAATTGAGCGTTTTAGGACCAATTGGCCCCATCATTTTGCTATTGCTAAAGGCTTCAATTCTGGGGCCGCGCCTAAATGGAGGATATCACAAAACCCGAGGCAATGTCATGCGACTCATGTCACCGTCATACGCCAGTTCAAAACGGGGGGGGGGGGGAAATTGATATTGTGTCCCCCCCCCATAGAAATGGGAGGGGGGGGGGACGTATTCCCCCTTACAGCCTGAGTGATAAATTCTCATTGTCAATTTAGCGCTGCTAATCCAGGAATATTAGATTTCAAACCACGTGCACTATGATGATACAAAGTTAATGGTTGAAAAGAAACCCCAATGCGTTTTAAAAATGACTTACTTGAGTTCTATTGTTTCTAATGACTGCCAAAACTGCACTATCGATTACAAATGAATGCACTCTGGTTCCGAAAATTCGATTTGTAGCCCCAGATGTAACTTGTAAGAAAGGGTTTATTTTTTTTACCCCCCCGTAGTCCGCTTCGGGCATGAGGAACATTCCGGAATCTCTCCTAAAACTCGATTTGCAGTACGAAACTACATCAACGAGAATCACTGGTACGATGATACCATATTAGACTGTCGCTTACTCAATCGCCTTTGAAAACTCAAGCCGTGGCTAGGTTAGCCTAAAAATTGTACACGAAAGCTAGGCCTAACTGAAATTGAATTCACCGAACGGTGGTGGGCTAGGCTAACGTTATGTTAATTCCTAAACTCGCGATATCAAGACTTATTTGGTGGGTGTATCGCCACTAAATTCCGTATATATTTTGTTTTGTTAGGCCTAGGCCTAGGCCAGTTTACTTCACTTAACAAATTGAGGAATTTTTATTGAAATCCAATTTTACCAACTCAAATCAAGCAATTCTTCGTTTTTTTGCTCAATATGGATTCCATGGAGGCCTAGCCTTCAATGTTTATCATGGTGGGCTTGTGTTTCAGCGATGGGAGAAAAGAAATGCTCCTTAGACAAAATGTGGTGGCGATACCACCAGCAATATGAATAGGACTAGGCTTTAGTGCCGGACAATTGGGGAGGAATTTTAGAAACCTACAGTAGCTTAGCCTTACAACAGTTCCGCGGACACCCGTTGCGCGTACAAATTTTTACATATTTTCTTATAATTACAAGAACACGCCAAACGAACCACCAACCTTGTTTCGGGTATAATCCATATGAAAACAATAAGCGATCCTGCGCAGTTTCATTTCCGGACGATATTCAATTGACCAAAATCTTACTCGATTGGAATTCCAACTTTTTGGGTCTGTCTCGCTGAAAACCAAAAGAGGCGCGTCTTCGAAAAAATACCAATATTCCAGAATTTCCTTCCTTCAAGCTGCTGTCCGGGCACTATGACAGTTTCTCCCAACTAAATAAAATTCTAATGTGTGGTTCTCACGATTATATGCTTTGGAGCTTTTCATGTAACG
>JAODTK010005441.1:0-12051 GCA_026419785.1 Sclerodactyla briareus | reverse complement strand
TGTTACACTAAATGAGAGGAGGTATACCCAATCAAGAGGCGTTTCTGCTTTGTAATTAGGAATTTTTAAAAATGCATGAGGAGGCTTCAAACAGTGCTACATTTTAAAATTGTCATAACTGCCTATGAACCTGGGGGGGGGGGGGTGCGTGGCCAAGACCAAATTGCTGCACCCCCACCCGTAGCAACACCACTACTGGTCGGAGTATACATAATAGGTGGTCTGGGGCTAATAATAAAATGACAATTCAAGAATTTGTACTGTCTTGTCTAGGGGTTAAATATTTGGTGCTAGTCATACTCAAAACATATAGGAATAGACAATGAACGACACTTCAAGAATTTGTAATGTTTTCACTGGGGGGAAAAATTGTTTGGTTTTGGCTTATCCTTGTTCTCAACTCTCTCTGTACAAGGAAATCGTTGCAGAGATATAAGGATTGTCCTTGTGACCTGGAAGAACTTGACCTTGATACCAAAAACAATAGGGTTATTCTTCATCATGTTTACAATCCACACACGTAATTTGAACTTGATAGATACTTACATTCATTAGATATCATGCTGAGGCGCAGATGTCAAATGGCCAAATTTATCCACATTCCCGTGTGTTTAGCTGTCTTGACCTTCCACAATTATTGAGCTACTTTGTGATAAGAGTATCGTAGTATTGTTTGGGGGCATTGACTACTTTTTCCGTTTGTCTTAACAAGACGCTTCCGGCCAACACTTAAAAAGCATGCAAAATACGATCAAAAGGTCAAATGAGGTCAAAAGGTTCAATAGGTCAAAGCAGGTCAAAGGTTGGTCCCCAGATTTAATTTCCCCCGGACGACGAAACTTTCCATTATGACATCCTCCAAAAGTTTCGGTGCCGATCAGAGAAAAAAAAAATATATGACGATTTTACATGTTTGACTTCCTCACACATTCTTGAGATAGCTTGTGATAATTGTATCGTAGTGGGTCGTGTTATTGACTTTTTTGTTTTTCTTAACAAGACGCTTCCCGCAAACAACAAAAATCAGGCAAAATCACTAGGTCAAGGTCAAATGAGGGTCAGAAGTCCACAAATGTCAAAATTAGGTCAAATCGGTCACCAATTTATTCAACCAGAGGACAAAACTTACCATTACGACATCACTCTAAAATGTTTCGTTGCCAAGATAATAAAATTGCCATATGATGACTCTAAATGACCTTGACCTCACACAAAACAATAGGGTCCCCCGCCAGGGTTCACCTACCTACCAAATATGAATTTCATAACCTGCTTGGGATCATTAGATATCGTGCGAAAACCACTGATTTCAAAGTTTGACCTCATCATGACCTTGAAACGAACCATCGATTGGTACCAAAAACATGGGGTCATCCCTTCCATGGGTGACACCTACCTTCCTGATATGAACATTAAAAATGTGCGTTTGTTAGATATCGCCACACCACACATACCCAAACCACACAACACACAACACACAACCAAACACACAGACACACACACACATACAAACACACGCACACGCGTGACGGCATAGATCCTTTTGCTTCGCCAAGGAATCAAAAGCATAGATTGTCTGAAACTCAGTCAAATGTTCATTGGGTACGCTTCCTCTTAGATTGCAGCGGTTGAGGCAGAGGGTTTCGTACTCGTAGCGTTGTTGAACGTGTAGGTAAGCCTAGATATACTGTTAAGGGACTAGGCCTCTAAGTATTACGATAACTACAGCAACAAGTCAACGTAGCCTAACGGATAACGTGTTGAAATCTGCGATCTGAACCATTTGAAATCATCAGATGAGTGAATCGGATGTAGATGGGTTGATCCAAAACACATTCACAAACAGATCGAATCATGTTATTGAAAGGTATCTTCAGATATTAACTTTTCTGATCTAGGCTAAGTGTGGTCCCTGTACAAAATCATAGCAAGTTGGGGCCGAAGGCTTAGGCTACGAGCTGGCTCCTGTGGGAAGAATAGGGCCATGGAAAGTTTATTTCCACATTAATCACACGAAACTAATTTGCCTGGAAAGAACATTCACTAGGGACCAAGAAAATGGTGTCGTTGAAGGATTTGCTCTTTCGGCGACAGTCAAGTATAGCTATGGGAGGGAAGCAGGAACAGTATGGCATGCATGGGGTAGCATTATCCCCGTGCGGCATGTGCCCACTGTTTTCAGTATGTAACTTGTGTAGCAGTAGTTTGCAATGCATCCATGGAGAGTAGGGAGACAACTGGGGCTAAGAATGAGGCTGTTGAGATTGGTGTTAAGGGTGGGGTCAGGGATTACGAGTGGGGTGAAAGGTTACGTAGGTGTAGGTTTAGATGTTGTAACAAGATTGGTGATGACATCCAATTGGAATCTGATCTTCTCCTAGCTCAATCCCTGACACTGTGTAATACTAATTTAATATATTCAAAAGTACCATTGAGTACAATTACGTATGCAAATATGCCGTTTTGTTTCGCCTGACGAAATGACAAAAACTTTCTTTTTAGCAGGGGGATTTCTCTGAAAACGGTGAGTGGGCCAATTTGACGAAAGGTTGTTATGTAGTCTAGGGTGGTGGACACAACCGACTAGTCTTGGGCGCAAAAATCACTATAAAGGAAAGGTAATTGGATATTTTATAATTTCATTGGTTATTAAGATCGTAGCAAGATTTACAGAATGTGAACCGTAACTGCTATGGAGACTGGTTTGGCACATGGGTGAAGTGAGGGTCGATGAACTGATAGATTAGCAGCGTAAAAAAGCTAATTAAGCTTGTATGTTGGACTGTTCTAATGCATAATTTATGTGAAATTTCAAGGTTTGTAAGATTTTCCTCAGACTTGACAGTGAGTATGGCCTAAATCCAGTCCTGAAAATTATCTAAAAGAGCTTCAGGGTCATTAGAGTCATTTTCAATGTGTCTAATTTGTGCGTATTATGCAAAATCACCCCCCCCCCCCCCCCCCCCTGAAGTTGGTTGGATTGTAATGATGAAACCGGTGGGTATGTTTTACCTTCAGTCCCAATTTTTCATAGGATTCGGGTCAACTGGATGTAATTCCAACATACTGTCTAATTGCATAATTTACGCGTGATGCTTAAAGTTTGCCCGATTCCCATGAAAAGTTGTAGGCAGAGGCGTCCGATTTCCGTTGAAGATCGGGGGGGGGGGGGATGAGGGACTTGTAGACTATATAAGCGGAGCGCCACCATGGGTGGCGCGGAGAGGGGGAGTGTTACAAGGAAATTTTTGGCACAGTGAGGACCCCCTAGAGGCAGGAGGAGGGCCCCACTTAGCATGTTCTAAACGGCTGGTGGGAGGATGGGTTTTTTGTTACTCCAACCATGTTCTAACAAAAATTGTAAACCGAAATCTCAAAATGGGGACCATTCCATCCTCGGGGGGTCGTTTGTAGCCTCCATATAGAAAATAAAAATAGGGCAGTGTTGACACGTTACTGATGAGCCGTTACCGTTGAAATAATGTAGTGAAAACAGCCGTCTCGTCAAAGTCCGAACTGTTTGCTATGTGTCACTATGGGGGGGACGGGAATCAAAATTCTCAGTGACAGGCCACAGTGACAGTAATTCAATGACGAAATGGCTGGATCGATAAGCATCAACACTGCCCTTATACCCCTCCCCCATCGCTGGGCACGGCGTGCTTCTGTGGAGTTCAAACACAGGCAAGACGGTTTCCATAGTACCAGAAATTTGTCACAGGTTTAACGCAATCCTCTCTGGGAAAAAACAGTCGCCCTTCGTCCCAAGACTACTCAACACTAAAAAAAAAAAGGGGATATTAGATTAAAAAAAAAAAAATTAAGAAAGAATAGACAGGAAGCAGTGAATGAGCAGTGAAAGTGAAATAGATCGAGTATCTTGAAATAATTTCAGCCTGTAACAAGGAGTGAAACCTCAATCGGATAATTTTTGAACTGGCCATTACTGATATATCTTGCGGAGAAAAGTTAGCCTCGACACGAAGTGGAGCTTTGGGTTTAATACAGGGGCGTTGGACCGTTTGAAAAGTGGGGGGGAACATTCGAATGCAAATTCCATCTAAGCGGAGGAGCGCACCATTTCGGCTGAGCGCGAAGCGTACAGAAAATTTCAGATTTTCATAACCTCAAGATCGACGGAAACGGCATTGCCAGGCTCAATAGCAACCATTTCTACATGTGTGATTGAGTAAAAGGACAGACAAAAAAAGTGTTCATTCATTGTGGCATACCAAAGATTGAACGACGAATATCACACATGCATTTTTTTATTACCTTTTCTACACGGTTTCTTGTGTTTGGCTGGGATCCAGGGGTCTACCAGACGGGTCTGGTGGAATCGAAGGGGAAAGCCAAACTGGCGTACGGGACAACTCCAATTTGAGCAGAAAAATTTGGAACCGGAACTGTACAAGTCAGACAATGGAAACTACCGGCGCGAGCGCGCGAAAAAAAATGCATGTTTTCCGGCCTTGTATCGGAAAACGACTTCAAATAAAGCGGAACGCATTTCCACGTTGCCTTTTTACTCCCAAATTTCCACACATTATTATCGCCGAATTATTTTATCTCAGAAAAATGGGGAGGGGGGGTCTGCCCCAAGGTTCTGAAATTCTTCGATGTGAACAAAATATTCGAAGCATGTGACATCGATATAGCCTAACGCCTTGGAAAGAAAAAACGTCATTGCGCCCGAAACACTGAAAAATTATGCACTTTTGGCTAATCGATTTAAAAATCGAGAACTCGGGTATTGAAACATGGGTAATCCTTAGAATTCGGCCCTAGTCGGGTCCAGATCATCTCCGGGTGCACATGGGAAGAGTGGACTTAAGGCAATTTCCAAACCGATTATTGTTTGGTTTGACAAAATTTGAATCAGTTTAGAGTGATAAAAATCGGGCATGTTGTGCCTATTATTTTTTAAGTTACGGTCCGGAAAAGTGGGGGGACAAACGCAGATGAAATCCCCCCCCCCCCACTTCGATAAGGGGGGGAACATGCCCCGCCCCCCCCAACATGGTGAACGGCCCATGGGTAATACATAATCGACAACCTGCCGGCTAGCCAGCGTTTGTCATTGTACGAGTCGGCGAGCGCGTTACAATCGAACAACAGAATAGTAAATAGAAAAGTAGCATAACTGCGTAGCGGAAGCATGAATAGAGTTGAGGTTGTCACAGGAAGTGGTTGGATAATCTTCGACTCCAGCTCGTAAATGGAATACTTTAGAAAGACATACATTTGTCAAAAATTCATTCAATTTTTGGAGTGGCTCAAATATTGGGGGGGGGGAGATTACATAGGGCATCCCCCTGACCAAATATGGGGGGATACATCCCCCCATCTTACCCGGGAGCGACGCCTATGGTTGGGGTATGATTATCATTTAC
Source organism: Sclerodactyla briareus (assembly GCA_026419785.1). Classification (NCBI taxonomy): domain Eukaryota; kingdom Metazoa; phylum Echinodermata; class Holothuroidea; order Dendrochirotida; family Sclerodactylidae; genus Sclerodactyla; species Sclerodactyla briareus. The sequence goes on along the minus strand of JAODTK010005441.1, from coordinate 6,658 downwards.
CTTCCCACATTTTTGAATGAGGGCCTGTGAGTTATTCAGTTAGGCGATTTTCCATAGTTCATTCCAAATTTCACAGTTTGTTTAGATTTCTATGACGCTTGATGCTGTGATGGTTACCTCAGTTTCCATTTTGTACATTGACTCGAGGTCACTGGGGGTATTATTTCAGTGGTATAATTGGCGTCATTAATGTAAATGTCCAGGTGGTAAGACTCCCATGAAATGTGTGGTCCACCATGTCCTGACATCTATATTTGAAATGAGAAAAGGGTCAATGGAAAGTTGAAGTGAATATGTGTTCTAATTTGCATAAGTCAGACAATTAGTCATATTTCCACAAAAACTGTACTCCCTTCGGTAGCAATGGTACACCAGTGCAGTGAATTTGAAATTGTTCACTGGTTTTAACGCGTGTTCCTATTAAATGCTAATACAAAAATCTGGGAGAAGACAGGAATGCCCGTAATTGTTTGCATGTGACTAATAGAAAAAACCATGATCGTGTCAAAGGTGGGACACTGGGGTGTGATCGCCTTGACCCGTTTTGTAAAATCTTTCGTAAACAAGGTGAAAGTTTACAAAAATTAATACGAATGTCTAAATTTCCCGAAATAGCGGGAGGGGGAAGGGAGATGAGGGCGGCACGATCAATGTAAAATATTATGTCATTTATTTTTACTTTGCTAAGTTAAGCCTGGGCCTGGAGGCTAAAGTTGGGCAAATGAGGAAAAATGGTAAAGTGGTGTTTTAAACTACAGTAGTCATACAGTTTTAATCCTCAATGACGACGTGCTGTCAGTGGGGGTTGGTTGCGTTAACAACACCCAAAAACAGCATGGTTTACATTGGGAGTATTCCGTCCTCTGTTGAGGACTTGTTTGTAAATATGGCCTCGGCCAAAGGGCATATGACCCAAACTTTCTTTGGGTTTGTAGGCTTGGCGTCAAACCTAATGCTTTAGACATGTTTTAGCCAACAACCGTTTCAGCCAAGTACCCATGGCGTCCATCCTGGGGGGGACGGGGACACGTCCCACCCCCCCACATTTCGATGAGTGGGGGGACACAATTAACAAAGACCCCCCCACGTTTTGGCGTATGGGGGACGTGAGGTCGCATGTCATTGCCTCTGGGTTTTGAGATATTTCCATTTAGGCGTGGAATTGAAGCATTTAGGGAATAGCAAGATGTTGGGCCAAGTAAGGTCCTAAAACGCTCAACTTTTTTTTATCTTCGAAACACACGCCCAAGTTTAGTGCACACATGTTTCGCGCGCTCCTCGCGACGTTACCTGGGTGTGCATTAGATTTCGACTTTTTAGAATTTTGACGAAATGTTGCCGAACAGATAGCTCACTGCACGTTTGTCAAACTTTTGAAATGATCATTCATTCATGTTCGTATTTAAAATAGGCATAGGCCCATCGACAGACAACTATGTACAAGGCCTGAATCACATTCAAAACATTTACAGTAGCTGAAATTGCAGAGGACTCCCCACAATTACCCGGCCCATTGACTTAGACTTCCACGCTAAATTGATTTCCCATGATGAGCTGCCGAGCAGCAGGAGAGATGAGAGATTCGCTTCAATTCACTTACCTAATAGGACCGCTTATTTGTGTTGTTCTTCGTTTGCAATGGGGGGCAAGTATGGAGCATGGGGTTTGTCACCATTTCATGGAAGAAATATGTGTCTTCAAAAAGTTCAAAAACTTAAAACGATAACTGACTCAATCAAAGCAACATATGATTGTAGATGATGGCCTTATTTCGAAACGCGTTACCGTTAGGTATTAGCCTACTCCCAGGGATGTAGTCGAGACAGGCTAGCCGAAGACAAAGCCTTCATTTTTAGTCGATACACGTAGGTATGGCGGTCGCGGTCTCGAAAGTCGAGACGAGGACGTTATACGAGAATAATTCAAGACCGCGACCGGTCTCGACTACATCTCTGAATAGCTTTTCATTTTAGTTTCCAAACTTGATTAACTAATAACACTTACCGACATCTTCGAATGAAGCAAAAGAAACTAGAGTCTATACCCCAAACATAAAATTTGGCAATGCGCGAATAAACTAGGTGCGTCATTTAGCGTCCGGGGAAAATGCAGAGCCTTCAGATAGTGTGTCTTAATTCATGTTTATTGCTTGACCGTATGTGTAAACCCTCAAAGTTTGGCATTCAAAGTCCGAATTCTAAAGAAGAGTTTCTTTTATATTATTCCACTTAAAGTACGAACCGCCGGGTTCTTTGCCCATGATGAAACCAATTTACAGACGAGGTTTTCGACCCAGAGGGAGTAGGAATCGGGGTGTGCCCACCCCCCCCCGCAGTGATAAATGTGGGGCGGAATGTACCATCAACCCCCTCTCCCACTCATCGAGTGTGTTGAAAACCCGTTTGTATGTTAATGTGCACAAATTTCGCAATAATAATACATTTTTCGTCATTAACACCATATTTACAACGACGCCGTGATTGGCTGCGGTATTGTAGAGCAATCGACATGATCGATCGTGTCTATTTATAGGATTAGGGTATGAAATAGATTCACGTACAACAAATGCGGAAATAGCTTTTGTACAGAATCTGCAAATTGAGCCTGAAGCATTTTTTTTACGATAGGATACTAGTGCCCACTTTTAATTCTGCGAGGACTAAAATATACAAAATCGCGTCCTGGTTATAGTCAGCTGAAGGCGTGGAATACGGGGAGGAAGCTCTCGCCTTCCATCGAGCACTTCCAATTCGGAAAACGAGTTTACCATGGTCCAAAATGAGACAGCCGGAATGGATAGAAGCAAAATTGAGAAGGAGAGAGGCTGGATATCTAGACAGAATTGATCAAAATTTCACTCGACCAATGCGAAATTCAGGGAGAAAGAGAGACGAGGTTAATTTTTTAAATTAAAGTAACAAAATTGTTGCAAGCGCATCGCACGCAATATCCTTAGGTGTATTGTACGTAGGTTCCCGTAATCTGTGTGAACTCAATTGAAAACTTTATGATGTTCGGGCGCTATTTTTCAAGATTTCGTCGGATGGAACGGGAACGTGGCAAAAAATCTATGACCTGGGTCATCTAGCATGGACTGACTGGAGGATCTTGACGGTCCTGAAAAAGTGAGATTTCGACCAGCTTACAAGAAAAACCACGAGATTCCGAGCAACCAAATTGCATCTGAAGACATGTGAAATGCAAATTTATTTTCACGGCGTGTGGGGGGGGGGGGGGGGGGGGGCGGGCAGGGGGGGAAAAACCTGCCCGTACACATTTTTCTGAGATGAGAAATTAGGGGCAAAAATACCCCAAATTCGTGAGACATTTGGGAGCGGAAAAGGCAAAAAAAAGTAAAAAAAACATGTCCGAATCTTCGAATCTCTGCTGGACTGGCCAAATTTTATGATTAAAAATGACCGAAAAACAGGCAAAAATTTTCCGCGCGCCGACGCTACAGTTTGGGCAAAATTTGTCGGTCCCTAAATAGAAATGGTCCCGTATGCCTATGTTGGCGGTCCGCGTTAGATAAAAATCACACCAACTCCCAATCTGCGCATGGAGCTCATATATTGGCAGAAGTAAGAAAGACAATCAAGAGATCATCCTGAGTAGCAAGTCAGCAAGGACGTGGAAAGACATAATTATTTCTGAACAAAGTGAGTGTTTAGGAGGTCCTAATGCACCAGACTGCATCTAAGGCCTCCTAAAATGCAAACATTTTCTAAAGGGGAGGAGGGGGGATTCGGCGGTCCTGCAGAAAAGTGAGATTGAATTACTCATCTTACGCCCTCGATTCGATTTTGGACAGAGGAGCACAAGATAGAGCAGCAGTCGCCTATATTAAAGAACAATGTGGAAAGCGAAATTATTTCGGGAATGAGTGAGGCTTTTGGAAGTGATACATGCAACAATGCATCTATGGCCACCTCTTGAAAAGTTTGATGAATTGAATGATGAAGGGGGGTGGGACCTCCCCACCCAAAATACGTTTCCTATGCACTGGGTTCTACTACCCCCCCCCTCACCCCAAAACAAATCACTTCTGATCCTCCGCCAATCGCGCCATCGGCGGAAAGCGTTCAGATTGTCGGAAGTAACATTAAAGTCGCGTTTCCATGGAAGTCCATTTTTCTGTGACGGCGCGAGACGCTCATGATTGTTTGAAGACTTTATAAATCGGGTGACGATGTGCTTGACCCAAACGGTAGTTGTGGTATAGTTGTGGATTACACAAGACTTTACATTTTCGCCCTAACTGATGCACCGTATATACTAGCTCTCTATTCGTACAATTTAACACAAACTTGGCAGTATCTATTCAAGGAGGGTAAATATTCCTGAGATAGGGCAACGTTCCTGCCCAATTATAGTAGACAGTGACAGTCAGGGGCATAGGAAACCGCGTTAGGGTAACCCATCATCACAGGCATGCCGGGTCAGGCATAGGCATAATCAAGGTGAGTCGACTCGAGAACTCGTAGTTATTGTAGGGAACATAATCCGGCGGGAAAGGGAGAAAATACGAGCAGGGTTGAAGCGAAACATGAATGTTAACCCTACAGCCTACATGAACTTCAATTAAATATAGGCAACTTTTCTGAGATTTTGGGTAATTTTAATGAATAATATGACGGGCCCCACCATTCCAATACATGAGCCTATTCTAAATACCATGGCCGCGCCACGTCATCGCTACTCGTACGCTACGCGCCAACCAATGGTGGCGATCCACTTAGATAGTGTATCGCATTCCGCCTCGGCCCCAGCCCCCCACGGTTCGGAATGGATTGACGGCCTCCAGCAAGTAGTACCCATTCAGCTAACACCTGATCCAGGGATGTTTCGCCGCTGGCAAATATAAACAAATATCCTTAATATTCATTCCATGATACCGGCATAATACAGTACGGTGTGCACCTGTTCTAACCATAAGAACGCTAAAAAATTCTCGATACACGCCACCTAATAAGAAGGCCAAGAAGTGTATTTTGAGCCCCAAAATATGTCACCAGGCTTTTAAAAGACTATGTATTAACATTTGTTCTAAACTCAGGTTGTATGAGTATGAGGTGCAGAAATAACAATCATTGACCAGATCGAGGGTAGGTCAAAAGAACTAAAGAATCAAACAAGCTTCACATGAAAGTTCCCGTACGTCATTATAAGGCTCCTTGATGATCATTCTGAAGTGAAATATTATGAGCATTTCTTTGAGTTCGAGCTACACACCCCGCACCATTGTGCTTTTGATTTTGTTTGTTTGTTCGATGTACAAGAAATAGGCAAGCAATTTGGCGTTCCGGGTCCTGATAGTGGTTTCGCTGTCAGTATTGTAGACCCTGTGCACGATAGCTATGAGGATTCAGTTGACAAATATTTTTGAGTGTAATTTTGTAACTCTGGGACTATATGTTACAAATAGTCTCGGACATGGCCATTTCTAGCCAGTGAAGGCATCGATATTACGATGCACTACTTTGCACTGCGTGGCCCATGGGCCGAAACGAGACAGCAACGAAATTGTGGAGCGCGGTCGATATGGTTCTACATTGAATGCGCTATATAGGAGTAATATGTTATGTTACCAAAACCCAGGCAACAAAGTGTAATTCCAGCAAAGATGGAAACATTTGAATCATAGGCTTATACCAAGAAGAAACAGTGCGAAAACTTAGCACCTTAGAAGTGTGTGTTCTACCTTCATGGATTGCCAACAAATTCGAATACTGGGGATTTATTTCAGTCAAAATTTCCGTCGTCGAAGAAGAAACGGGTACGAGGCATAACAAAAATGTATAACCGGGTTCTATAGAATGGGCTAACCTGTCTGACTTCCAGGCCTTACACTAGACCCCAACTGAAGACCATTCGGTGGTCCATGGAAGGTAGGATTCAGACCGATAACTCTAAAAGAAGAACATTACTGTCTTTGGGGAGGTCAGCATCATTTTGGCACGAGGGAAAATCACATTTTAGAGCATGGATTTGCACCTAAAGGGTCTCAAAGGGGACGGGTAATGACCCGGACGGCCGATCCCTCTCACAGCGCCCTAATAATGTTTAGCCACTCGCATAGTCAGAAAGGTCTAAAGGTCAAATGCTTGCCGACAGGAGTGCAAAATTTAAATTTTTATTTTGCAACATGAAATCACATGGCACTTACTAATTCCGCAGAGACAAAAAGACATTCATCCAATAAATTTATTTTGAGTTTACGACCCCCAGTATGTAAACTAGGCGACATGATTGTTCACAATTACTAATTGTAAATCCAAACGGCTTGATTTCTGGCTCAGACAATTACCAAATCGCGTACACGTATAGTACGTAGCCCCCTTTAAAGAGGCAAAAGTTCTGTGGATGAGAAATTCGGGGCAGAAAATGTACAATAATTCGAGGAAAATTCGGACAGAATTGATAAAAAAGACAACAGTGAGGGAAAGGGGAAATGCCCAAAAATGTCTGCTGAATGAGCTTCTGAATTCTCAATTCAAATGCCCGAAAAAAACATGCAATTTTTTTGCTCGTATTGAGCACGTGTGGTGTTTTTTCTGTCGTTCTATTTAGCAAAACAAAAACTCTGGCCCTAAATTAGAAGGGGCCCGTACGCACCGCCAGCTCATCAGCATTTTTCCCTTTTTCGAACCGCTATCGT
>JAODTK010005436.1:0-11606 GCA_026419785.1 Sclerodactyla briareus | reverse complement strand
TAGTATCGACCGCTATTCTCCTGTTCGGGCTCAGGGACAGCCACGATTCGTCTTGGGGTCCCGAGGCAAGTCCCCCTGGGCCCCTGGTGTCAAGTGCCATCTGTTGCGGCTGTTGCAGGACACCCGTGTCTGTTTTATATGTTTTTGCACTGCATCACATTTTTCCTGAAACAATTATCCGCGTCTCCTACTACTGCTTGCTATATAACTGGAATACGGAAAATGGCAGACATTCTCTGACTATCCCCGAAATAAAGAAAAGAAAAGGCGCAGTTTGTTGCTCTGCTCCCATGGTGCTTTCATCTGGCACCTGATCTCGCCCGAGAGAGGTTGCAAACTCTGGCCAGGGGGAACCGTGGATCCACCCAAAGTCCCCTGCTTGGGGGGGGCCAAGAGGGCTTAGCCCTTCGGGAAGCCCAGTAAAAGTTGTTGCAATTTACAGACAACGGACTCGTATATTGCAAACGTCTACATGCCCAATTTCCGTTAATCATTGAAGCAACTCAACTGGACCAGATTAACAATACCATGTTATGAAAAATGCCTCAAACAGGTCAGGTTTTTACAGAATAGGGCGGGTATTTAGGGTTTGCGGGTTTAACGGCCTTCTTCTTCCGAGGCCAGTGACCTTGGTCCAGTGGTATAGCGCACTATTGAAGAGTTGCAGCTATAGAACCCTTACTGCCTCTCAGCACAATTGTGGGCAATGATTAGAAACTTTTTTCTATGGGCCTTACGGGAACGGGCGTCAATCCATTTCGCAAAGTGGGGACGAGGTGGACTGCGATAGCAAATCAGGCCGGAGCGACCCGTCTGGGTGGGGGGGGTTACGCGTAGCGTATCAAGGAATTTTTGGCTTGTTATAACCCCCAGATCACCGGGAATGGCATTTGCCGTGCCTGTTTGCGAACCATCTGAATGTGGCATTTTATGCGAGGAAAATTTTTGAGCTGAGTTGCCACGCAATATACGACCTCTTTCTATTTTGAAGAAAATGTCAGCACTTGATTACAAACCAACTAATAGCAAGAAACACCCCCACTTAATGTTTCAATGTGGGTAGCTTGGACCCGATCTTTGAGGAAATTTGAATAAAATAGCAGCTCAGATTGCAGGAAACGGTACTTAACGATACAAGAAAGTTTTGGGTCCCAGTGGCGGGCTAGATTATTTTCAGTGGGGTCGCTACGGGAGGGGGGTGGTTTGAATATTTTAATAATTTAATAATTACTATCTAATTTCTTAGCGTTACACGCGGACGCGTAATTTTTGAGAATCAGGCCCTACATGTCGACTTCCCATCTCCTTACCTATTTAACGAAGCTGATGCAGTAGGCGTGCCCATAGTATTTTGTAGCGGCTCAGAGCATTAGAATGGTGGGCTTGTCATATCAATATGATGACCCAAATCTCGACAATGCCTGAATTTCATTGAAGTTCAGTAGCCTACAGTACCCCAATTTGTTCACCTTTTTGGGTTCCAATGAAAAAATTGGGCACTACTTCTCAGTAATACCCTATTTCGGGTGAACCATTTCAGTTTCCGCTTCACCCATGCTCATATTTCTCCATGATTCTTCGCCCATTATATTCCCGTGCTCTGCTCGATGTTCTCGAGTCCTATTTGAACTTATTATGCCCTGACTCGGATGCCTGTGATGATGGGTTTTATACCCCAACTGCCTAACATGGTTTCCTATGCCACTTGACTATATTGTCTGACAAATATTGGGCTGAACTTTGACCCAATCTCAGGAAAATATTTACCCTTCTTGAATAAAGATACTCCAGGTTGTGTTTAAAAAGAAAAAGACAGAAGTAGTTATGCGGTGTACCGTTTAGGGCGAAAATGTAAAGCCTGTGTACTGCCTAACTAGACAAGAAACTCGTTGGGTCAAGCACATCGTCACACGAATTTATAAAGTCTTCCATTCATCAATGACGTCCACGCCGTCGAATGAAATGTACTTCAAATAGACAAAACGTGCTAATGTTTACTTCCGACTATATGAAACGCTTCCCCTATATCATACATCCACCATACATATCGCATATGGCAGGCGGATTTGATGAAGGATCAGGAGGACTTTGGTTTGAGAGGGGGGGGGGGGAGTAGAACCCAGGGCGTAGACCGTTTGAACTAAATTTTTTCCGTGGGGGGTTGAAAGTTTGAATACGGTTTCTGGAGGAGGGTCTAAGGGGAAGGGGTGTCCCTTTGCATTTTGCATTCTCCGGTAGCCTTAGATACATTTATTCGATTGCACTCCACACGCTCACTTCATTCAGAAATAATTTTCGCCTTTCCAATGTCCTTATAGATCCGACTGCTGCCTGATTCTTGTGCCCTTTTCTCTCCACTCGACTCGAGGCCAAGTAGATTAGTGAGCTTAATCTAACTTTTCGTAGGCCCCGGGCCGTCCGAAGCCCCCCCCCCCCCCTCTCTCCCCTCACTTTAAGAATGTTTTGCTTTCAGGTGGCCTTGGATGCATCCGTGTTTATGGGTTCCCCTCCTAACTCTCACACTCCATTCCAGAAATAGGTTTGCATTTTCACGTCCTTAGATGTGTCTTGCTCTTTTGTCTGTACTGACTCCATGGGCAGTAAGTGGGCTCTTCTTTGAGAGTTGATGTAATTCTCACCTAACGGCGGACCGCCCAACTTAGCATACGGGACCATGGGTATTTTCCCTATTTAGGGGGCCGTTAATTTGCCCGATTTTTTTAGGTAGTCACCGGAGGACTTTCCGGGCATTTCATCAATTTGGCCAGATCAGCAGAAGATGTCGGCCATGTTCTTCTTTTTCACTTTTCAAACTCTCGTCCACCAAATTTTTTCATTTTGCAACGGATTATTGTCATTTTGTGCCCGAATTTCTCTCTAAAAAAAAATGTGTGCGGTCAGTCTAAAACCCCTTCCACCGCCCCCCTCGTAAAAATAATGTTGGCATTCACATATCCTTCAGATGCGATTTGTGGCCTGATCTTCAGATCTTGTGTGTTTTCTGCTAAATGACCCCTTTATCGTTTCTTTTCTTATTTTGCCACGTGCCCGAATATCATCAATTTCCCTCGAATTTCATTGATTTCACAGATGACGGGTATGGAAAAACAAAACCCAAAGACCTTTGAACGCGTTAAAAACCTCCTCACAAGTTTGTTACAACATTTGATTGAAAAAATTCCTTTGCCTCATCTTTCCCTGAATTTGCGCTTTGTCGGTCGGATTTGATCAATTTCTGTCTGGGCTTCTCTCTCACGTTCTCTCACAAGCCACAAGTTTCGTGAAAATTCCGACAAACTTTCGCATAAATTATGCGAATGACCACCTAGTACAGATTTCGGCTGATGGTTTCTACCTGTCATCCAGGTCGTCTACAATCCAAACTACATCACTGTAGCCATGCGGTTCTTGTGTAATCTTGCTAACAGCTTTAACAATAAATTACCTAAAATCAGCTAATTACCCAATTAATTAATGACTTTCTCGCCCAAAATTCCAATTAGATCGTGTACACCCTACCCCTGTGCTACACACAAAAATTGTCGTCGGCGTCGTCATAATCGCAATCGCCTCACGGTTTTGTTGAGAAATCCTGCTAGAGAAATTGTGACAAATACACACACACACCGCACACGTCACACACCACCATGCCATAGTGACACTGCGTCCTTGTTCACATCAATCCAGGCGAGACAAAACTCATAGTTGTTTTGAGATGTTCAGGTGCATTGGAATTGATTTTCCTTGACGCGTTTTGAAGATTCATATATTCTATAAGATCGGGTGGAAAACTCATGTGCTCCGATACCTGACATTCGTCCACGTAAAGAAAAACACAACCCCCCGCCCGCGCGACCACACGTGGGCCCAAAAAATTATTTTTTCTCAAATAATTGTTTTGCTCCGAATTGCAAACAAAAAAAAAAAAAAACAGACAAACAACATGCCAACATTCTACCATGCGAATTCCGAAGCGGTCATCAGCTCAATCGAAGAGAGTCCGAGACGGCTAACTTGTGACCCTCAGGATTGACGGCCCATCTTAGACGGGGCCGGGCCCCCTTGAATGTTCGATTCTCACAGATCTCACAACAACACTATCTTCTCTCTCCAAACAACAATCATAACATTTTCCAAGTGATGAGGGGGGGGGGGGGGGGGGGGGGGGAGGGATTTTGGCCAACAAAATATGTATCTTTTTTTCAATTTCCATTTTCACTGGTGACATTCAATTTTCATGGAATCAATTATATGTTCAAACAAACAAAACCAATTTCAAGACCCGCGCCCTCCCCATAGAGTATTCAAGGACATTTTATGCTCAATGCCTTTACCCTCTCTTTCACAACAAATCCCGATTTGGAAGTTTTGACTGGAATTTTTTTTTTCTTTTTCACCAACCGCTGGGGGGGCACAATTTGAATTTCAAGTGCCAAACAGAACCAGCACGTAACGCGTTTTTTTTTTTGGTAGATGGCCAAAACGACCCCGAAGATTTTTTTTTAAGTAAAAAATTCTCGGAAAAATAAACCTAGGCGTATTTTTGTCTTTTTAACGGTTTTGGGTATCAACCAGAGTACCCTTTTTTTCTAAGAAAAACCGGTTTCCTTTTTTTTTTTCCCCGACGCGGTTGCTAAATTTCCAACTAGCCCAGTGTGGAACTACATTGGGTAATTTTCCCTCCCCTATCCCCTCCCCCCCCCCCCCACACCACTAGCAGACGACGTCCCCTATTGTCTCACAAAACTCAAACTCAAACCAGGCTCGATCGAATAGCTAAGCTAGGGAAAATCTTTCTTGTTAAACTAAGCTTCTGAGGGTCTGCAATATTCAACAAAAAACGCCATTAGGTAAGTTGAAGAATTTTTACTATCAGTCGCTCTCTCCAGTCCCTGCATTTCGGCAAAGGCCTGTAATAGTAATAGTCAGTAAACATAAATATCTAACTTCCTTCTCGAATGTATGAATACAAAACATGCAATAAGATTCCCTACAAGTTGATTTCGACTATATCATCAGGCCAGACGGCATAATACTGATACCCGGAAACTTTCATATTAGTCTAACCTACAAAAGACCTCTCATTGCATGCACTGCCTATATTATGAACAATGGCGATTATACAACGCTAAAAACAAAAAATAAAACGCAGACCAATTCGTATAGTTGTTCCACCACTTGCCATGGGGGGTCTGTACAATAGTTTGACAGGCAGACATGAAACCAAATTAAACCTGTGTATTAAAGAACAAAAAACAATTAAAAATATTTGCAAAGTAACAAAAAACTGAATTGGGGGACCTGATTAGGTTGTCCAGACTAATCAAATCACCCCTCCCGCCAACCAGGCGAAACCAAACCCAGAAAGTGGTGATTGATTGATGATATAGGCTGATGAATGTAAACCTGCATGTGAAGCATGTGGCCTGCAATTGCTCCCACAGACAATTCTATGGCATGTTCAAAGACCTGGGGTTGGCTACTTTCGAAATTAGAAATTAATTGAACTACATGATAGGCTAGTATTGACAATATGAACCAGCCTCGGCGGTTGGTCGAGGTAATGGGATTTTATATATGTGTATTCATAAATGTTTAGAACAGTTTGTGAAAATTTTTCTCCAGTGTGCGCGACTCTGCCAAAAAAAACAGAAAAGTGGATGGGGTCAAGTACCACATGATGGTGTTGTACAGTCAGAAAAAACCCACGGGCCGAGAGCGATGGACGATATGATAAGTTAGGCCAACCTGAGCCGAAAATACGCGACGTCAATCTATAACAGTAATGTGATTAGTCTCGATAACATCAAGCTGCACTACATTGAGTGCATGCGTCGGTTGATTTTGTAGATAGTCATCGTAAGGCTCAGGCATATATCCGCTTGGGTCTGGGGGGGAAGTGATGCTGATACTCCCTACATGCGGGTTGCGGCACTAGCCCTGCGTTCCGACTGGTGCTTCACATGGCCCTACTTGTGGAACGATGGAGGATCATTCAAAACTACACGCTATGCGCAAACTATGCAGTGTTAATCGGCTTTCGCCATGTCTGGCCGCACCTCGCATGCAAAAATAGGTCTCAGCATATTCAGGCTGTTTTACTTTATTCTGGAGATGCCGTTACGAGAGTGCAGATCGCGCACCCTAGTGTTAAAAATCACTGAGTGCACGCCTTTGCTTTGTTCTGGCAATGAAAGGTTCTTGGCGCGACAGCTCGGTAGGACACAAATGGTTTCTCTACACCTACGGCATCTCACAAGCTGGATACATGGAAGAAAAATAGTAAGAACGCAAAGTGAGGGAAAAACACGAGAGGGTGCATGTACTCCGAGCCGCACTCAGCGGTAAGTTTCATTATGGAACCCGAGCGTCTGCAATAATGTAAGTTCTGACACTAGAATAGTAGGCCTGGGTGTCTCACAGAATATATAATATTATCTAACTTCGATGTCGAACGAGGTCGTTAAGCGTTCGAGGTACCTCTCACGTCTCAATAATCCCCCATTTTTAAGTGTCCGCGTCAACCCCAGTGGTAACACCAAACGTTTGGGCCGCGTCTAGTTTTCATGGTGCCAGGCGGGCTCTGTGAATCAACCGTTGTTGACGGCGTCGTGTTTCGAGAGAATGAATCACCTTTCAGAATTTGTCGAGTATTGCAAGGCAAGCGATAACTGACCGCGGTTGTGTTCATCATAAGCGGTGGCCTCTTAATAGGTTCAACAAACGGTCGGGCCGGGTCCCCATCTTTGCATATGATCAAGCCGCTGAGGTTATATTTATCCAGGTAGTCTGGTGCATGCAATGTATTCTATCTTGATTTTGTTCTTATGCATATCGCATGGAATCTGCTCCATACCGCACTTCCCCCCGCTCACCACCCAATCCCCCGCCTTTACCTGAAAACCCCCCACGCTCTACCGGCTGCCTCAACCTTTCATTCTAGGCCGCCGTAAATGACAACTGCAGAATTATCATTAAAGAGCTAATATATCAGGAAAAATACTGGACGGAGGAACAAGCTGAATGTGTCAGTCCAAGCCCGAAGTTCATACACCTTCCGTTACGAATTTACAGTCGCTTGAGTTTGCTTATGGTTTGGTTATATGTGGGGCAAGTATATAAAAAAAATCTGCATCATGCAATAATGATGATGTCATACTTGGGCACAACCAGGGGGGGGGTGGGGTGGCCTGCAAACAATCTTATGTTTTCTATTAAATGCAGACCAAATTTTCACTTCGAAAAAACATTTAGTCTATGGGTAGGATTGTTGTGTTGGGTTGGTTTTTTGGTTTTTTGGTGAGATGGAAGACAACAACACATAAGCTCCTGCTAAATGTGGGAGAGCTTGTTCAACAGAAGGATGGAACAATGAAATACAATGAATGAACTTCCCGGGTTGTCCAGTGTGACGGTTCAGGTGCGTTATTGTGCAAATGGGCAATCTTTGTCCGCTGGGGCGGCCGATTTCCTCTGTCATAATGGACCAAACTTTTGAAGGCTAAAAATAACTCCAGGGGGGGGGGGAGGAACATCGTATTGGAAATGGGGTTTGCAGACTGCTATAGATGACAGTTTTCCATTTTCTATGTACATCCTCTGTTGTGTCCAAACCTGCAGATGTCCTCTAATCGGCCCGGGCGTCAATGTGCTGTCTGGTACTTCGGCATGAGCATAGCCTATTATCTCTATATCTATCAAAGTAATGCCCTTGTGTTCAGGAATGTCTATGTGCCTCTGTCACTGGCCTATCTGATTGGGCCCGCGACACATCTGGACATGGTTTGTTTGTCTCTAACTTAATTTATGCTGTGCCTCACCCGTGGAATCCGTCGATAATTCATAGCAACTACAAGTCCCATGGAGGTCGCCGACGGTACCGAAAATGCACCTCTTCAGATAGCGGTTTCCTGTCGCAACCTTTGTGAAATGTCTTAATTGTTTTCCCATGAGACAACCACGGGCATGAGCCGCTAACTGACAATATTAATTTATCAGCCGCAGGCCGTTCATCCAATTAGCTGGGGAGGGCTTCAAGCTTGCGGGCTATCTACTAATCGACCATAACGTGTCTTCATTTGGGAAACTCTCAATTTTTAAATGAAATTTCTGTTGATATTGGCAAATGTTTTCAAGAGTTCTATTATTAGGCTGTTGCTCTTCCAGGCCTGGACTGCCGTCTGGTATCTGCTGGCCGTATATTCCGAAAAAGTATCTCCTGCGTTACTGTCGGGAGCGCAAGGGAACTTATCACCTTGGTATATGCGTGTTATTCAAACCAGATAACCATGATGCAATTGGCTGGTCACTAACTGATCGACGTCATGGCTAGGGCTAGTGTGCCATTTCAACGCAAGAGGAAGGTTGTGGTGTCGGCTTGGGGCCAGGTCTTGGAACTTGAAATAGTAGCTAGTCGCACGCTTTTCTACAAGGAGGGTGGTTCCAAGGTCGGCCTTGAATTGGGGTGTGGCAGCAAACAAACAAAAAATAATGCAGTCCCAGGTGAGGCCGAGGGGCGATTTGCACACTTTATGGTAGGTGCATTCGCAATC
This sequence comes from Sclerodactyla briareus, assembly GCA_026419785.1. Classification (NCBI taxonomy): domain Eukaryota; kingdom Metazoa; phylum Echinodermata; class Holothuroidea; order Dendrochirotida; family Sclerodactylidae; genus Sclerodactyla; species Sclerodactyla briareus. The sequence goes on along the minus strand of JAODTK010005436.1, from coordinate 3,054 downwards.
ACGATGTCGTCCTGCTGCAGCAAGGAAAACTTTTAGGGCAAGTTGTTCGCAGATTGTGGCTTAGGAATGCGGCGGATGCTTACGTGCGCGATTGACGTAGCTAGTTCAGCTGAAGGAAGTTTTCAATGAGTCCATGGAGTCAAGGTACCAAAAATGGCCTGTTTAAAAAATATCGCAGGGTCATCAACTTCCTTCTACTTTGCAAGAGTGTCTACCTAGAGGACAAACCTATGCCTGAGTGGGCTTACCGTGACCGGGAGTAGTAATTTTGTAGTCAGGCTCTTTTGTGGTATTGTGCTGCCAGTCAAATAGTCCTGCCCAGCAAAGTGACCACTGAAGCAACTTCACACGTAGTCAGGGGAGTACTTACCTAGTGAAGGCTTTACGTTTACAATTATTACATAAGGTTTATATATTGATAGCCTAACCCATCGCCGCGTCTGCATGTACGCAAACATTGCGCTCAAGTTCTTGGTATGGCCTTGTTTGTGGCTCTGAGCTGAGGCTTGAACTACTTCCGCTTCCATCAAATAGAAATTTCTGTCCTTCGTATCAGGGCGATTGTTATAACTCGTATCTCGCGGCAGAATAACATTTAGTATCATGGCTTGGGCTGTGGGCTGCCCGCTGAAACAGTATGGATTTTTTTCTTTCAATAATAAGTCAAAGTATGTCAAATTCGCCTTCCGTCGATTATTAACAACTTTAAGTCCAGGCTCGAAATGTATTTATTTCTTTTAGTCTCGCGTCTTCTTGGGTGTCTTCGTTGTGATTTCACTGGTTTTTGTATTAAATTATATTATATAAAATTTTCATTTTATTTAATAATTATTAATTATTTATTATTATTTTATTATTAATTATCTATCATCAGACTTGGACATCGGTCATTACAATTCTTGGATTGGCGCAGAAAATGTATTTATACTTCTTTGATAAAGATAAGCCTTTTTATTTTATTTACTAGTTAAGTATGCGAAGGGTGTAGTCCTCTGGCTCCCGTCGGGAACTTAATCCTGAATATGAGGGTATTTCGAGTAAAAAATAGAGTAATCGGAGGATAATGGAGTTTGCCACCGGACTCCATCATTTGGCCGGCACCCCTATTTGCATTTTACCATCACGCTTTTATATAATGTTTTCTGGGGCAATTGTAATTATATCACCCTACTGAGAATTCGGAATCACTTTCCTACGAAATGTGCATGCCATAATCATACTCTACTGCAAAAATAACAAAATAGTCCATTAAAAATACTGTGAAAGTCGTCAACGGGTGAATTCCTATTTTATGGTGGGCTGTAAAGTTCAGTGCCGATTCCGAGGAGAAGGGGTCAGGGAAATGGTAGGTGGATGTCCCCAGCTGTCATTTTTCTTCGGGCTGTCAATCACCGAAGTCCTAAACGACTAATATAATGCCTTAAAAGTTCGGAGCGCCAAAAAAATATCCAACCAAATAGATATCTGCTCTCTGGCCATAGGGTTACTGCATTGTATAACTAATGGTGATCAGCGGCTTGTGAAAATATCCTAATTACAGCCAGCCAATCATCTGGCGTCAAGCTATAACGGCAAAACTATACTTACACGGGAACCGCCGATGTTCTAAGGTAGTTTTTTATTCATAACAGTGGTGGGCCAGGATTTCCCGGACTGGAGGTCCGAGTTCCCCGACGGGGGGTCCAAGTTCCCCGACGAGCCTCACCCAACCCTCTAGGTCAAACCTGCTTTGTCATGTTTTCAATTTTTTAACTTTATTCTCGGAAAAAAAAAGAATATAAAAACAAACATTGTGGAAGTATTGTACTCAGTCTCGCAGTGGCATTCCCCTGATTCAGGCGCTCTCAGTAAAAATATCTCCGAGAGAAAATGCCTTGAGAACTGGAAAAGTATTTGCGTCGTGAGAGCACACCAATAAAACCACAAAGGCAACAAAACAGTGGTAACGAACAGGACGACCATCTTCCCCAAACAGGGCTTTGAACATTGTTTTCCGCAGTGACATATGGACGATATCTACGACTTGGAGTGTGTATGCTATGCCATGATTGTGTAGTCGTGTAGGAATATGGACCGCCCGTTCTTAAACTGAGCGAGGAATATGCAAATTAAGATTAAATATATGACGCGAAATGTTTAGCTTCAATATAGGATTTTTTGTATAAAGAAGGTTGGGAAAATTATTACTGTCGGGGCAAAAGGTTTTTTATGTTCAGTGTGTACCCACTCAGGTCCCCGACGAAAAAAAAAACAAAAAACAAATCCCCAACGGGGGGGGGGGGGGGGGGGGCTCGCCCCTCCTGGGGCCACCCTTTGTGATTCATAAGCCTTTTGTTCGTAACCATAAGGCCCGTTATTCATTAAACGGCAAATTAAAAAGGAGGGGGTCTGTCATCCATTAATGACTAAAAAGGGAAGTATTCTGTTGTTATCCCAATTTTTTACACCATGAGATATAGGCCTACCTGTCGAGAGATGACTCGAGGTCCGGCAGGGTGCAACACATGTTGGGGGTGGTCCGACCCTCTGGCAGTCACGATCGTGTTTTGTTTTCCTATTGTGATAACGAGGTCTTTATCATTTATGAACCCCGGTCCCTCTTTTCAATCATAAACATGTGACCCCTTCTCTCATATGAATACCGGTAACGGACCGTTTTGACTATTTGAATAACGGACTGTTTTACTATTATGAATAAACGGACCGTTTACTGTTATGGAATATCGGGACCTTTTGTGTAATTATGAATATCGGACTAGAATGAAGGAGATTCTCTCGCCATATGAAATAAATGGCCTTATGAACACAAACAACATGAAATCGGGCTGTCACCCATACCACCACATTCATTTAATGCCTCACTGCAGGGGGAAAGTAAGAGAAGAAAGAAAACTGTTCCATCGATGTGAATACACGCTCATAGTTTGAAAAGAGGCAAACACTCTTAAACATATGAGCAAAATCATCTTCAATGGAAGATCGATCATACTACCCAAGCAGCGCAAACCGTAAAATTTCGTATAGCGAGGCCAACACCTATGCGGCAAAGAAGTG
>JAODTK010005435.1:0-18102 GCA_026419785.1 Sclerodactyla briareus | reverse complement strand
GATTGGTTCCATCCCATGGTGAGAAGAGTAATTTCATACTCATTAGCTGGGATTTGATGGGGAGCCCGTTAAGTTCATGAATGCTCGGAGTAATATGCTCATACTCCAGCTAGCTTGTCACTGACTGGGGCTGTGAGTTCTGAATCCCCTTCATTTCCCAATTTCCCTTTCAGTCATGAAATAATAAATTTTCATTTCCCTCATTGAATACTTCTTCAAGAACCTTTTTTTCCCACTATCATTTTCAGAATTCTCGAGTGACAAGAATGAGCTGTTTTGGTCTCAGAGTTTTATTCACTACAACGACCCCAGGATTTTACAGGAAGGTGTGTCCTTATTTGGAGACTGTGAGTATCAATCTCTCTAGTCAATATTTTTATGAATATCATCATTCTTAAGTACTTGTCCATTTATGGTATGATTATGAACGCAAACTACTTTTATTTGTTACTTATGTAATTCCCAACCCCCCCCCAAATGATTCTGCTAAGTTGTTGTTACTATGAGGCAGAATTCCTTTATTGGCATAAAAGGGAAACAGTGTAAACCCCTATAATACAAATTCAATGTCAAAAGGTATACTTTGAAAACTCTGTTACAAACAACTGTAGGTGGGACGGAAAAAGGAAAACCCTTTCAAAAAAATTATGCATAGCAGGATGGTGAAGAATCATCTTATTGAAATTTTTTGGTGAATAACTCTTTACAATATCTTCTATTTGCAGCCATAAATACCTTATCCAGGTATCTATTGCCTGAATATTTCACTATACTAATATATCCTGAACTCTTATAGATCACCATGCAAAGATTTATGACAAATTTGGGTCAATTTCCCTTGCAACCCACAGTCCTATAGGCCCAAAAAATGAGCACGGTAAGTAGTTTTTTTCAAGGTAAGTAGTTTTTGACCTTCACTTGCCTCGCATTATAAGTGCCTGCAGACACATCTATCAAAAAAAATGTTCTAACACACACCCACCCCCAACACACAGGTGTGCACAGACAACTGCTTCTTTATTTCATTATTTGTAAAATGTCTGTTAGTAATGCCCGTTGATTTCGACATACCGTTGTTTTCCTTCTTTAATTTACTTTTGAGTTTCCACTAGCAACCCCTCTCCACTAATGTTTTCATAATTTGGGTTTTTTTTTTACCAATTTGTCGCGGTTGCCATTAATTGCTGATCTCATTAAATATTCATGGGTTACCCAAGTTTTGGAATTCCAAACAAATACCAATTTTTGAACATTTGTCGATCTGATTTCTCCCCAAACCCGTTTTGGTGACATCTGTGAAATGAAAATATATGGCAGTGGAGAATCGCGATGGGTGGCCAACCGGACTGTTGTGTTATCACGCGAATGTTCAATGACGCGGCTGAATGGGGTGCAGGGTCAATATGGGGTAAGATTCCTACTTCGCGTATTCACAAACCAGTGGATTTTTGTTTGCTCATATGGTCAAGTCAGACCCTCATGTCAACCACAATACAAGAAGTTAAAACCCTGCAGTATTCAGGTGACCATTCCAAGCTTCAATACCGATAGACAGAAGTTTGAAGATTGATTTCTTCTGTTGTCTGTCCGCGCCTATGGAATAACATGCCTACTATGTTTGTACACCCATATCCACTTGAAAAATGTCAATCAAATAATAGTCATGATGTTTTTTTTAGTTCTTAACAAACTTGTCTCATTTCATTCAAATAAACAGAAAGATGAAGTCACCTTAAGAATTTCAACAGTTCCGAGAGAGGACCCAATACATCCAGAAGAAGCGGAGATAGTCCGCCACCGGAGGAGGGTGGTGTGTCTACACGTAGACATCATCGGGGATGGTTTCTGGGAGGAACTCCCAAAATCTTTGACAGGACGTGAACACCTGCATTTCTGGAATGTCAAACGATTCATAGGATAGAAAGACCTCGCGCCCGTCTCATCCTCTCATAGTGGTTGGGGCAATGCTCGCTGATCCAGATAGCGATATCACGAATAGTTTCCCTTCCACACCAGTGTTAGTGAAATGTAGATATGCCTTCCCCGCAATACTTTTGCACAAGGTCTAGCCAACAAGGAATCCCCAAATAACTGACTGCCAATCAGTCGGGAGTCAACACATGAGCACAAATTTTGAATCGCCTTCACCAAAACTTGTGAAACACTGCTGGGTCGTTACATTTCTGGATATGCACAAATATGTAATTTTGCATAATGAACATTAGCGTAGAAATATTCGTCGTAGGAAGCCTATCTTGAATTTTACTCAATAATGTGGCAGGAGTTTGTATCTGTAAAGTATTCGGGCTGGGTACTTTCATATGGGTTCATTTAAATCCCAATGTGTTTTCCTCAGGTTGACCGAGTGGTTTCGCAATTGGTAGAGGGTCGGCCTTCCACCAGTTCGTACCTGGGGGTCGGGTCCATACCTAAAGACTTTTTAAAGGGAACTGTTGCCTTCTTGCTGGACGCTTACAACACGGATTGGAGCAGGGGCAAACACGGTTAGGCATTTGTAAGTTGCTTTCTGCGTGTGAATACCCCCACCCACAGTTTAAGGTACCAACCAAATAGGGGATTGCCTTTATTCCGTGTACCTGGCCTCGTAGCGTCCCGAGCCCCGGGTTTTGGGCCGAGGCTGGTTCGAGACTGACAATATTTTTTTGGCTATTGAAATAAATGAAAATCTATTGTCCAGAATGATACGTTTGTTTTTGAATTACCACGATAACTTGAACACCATGCAATACTTCGGTAAAATCACCCAGAAGACTGCTGATAGATGTACTGCGCTGCACTCGGCCCGTCGCTCGCCTTTCACCATGCCAAGTCCCCAGTGCAGTGCTAGAGTGCCCGCTGCCTAGCGCTAGCTACAATCCTCGCACAAATGTTGGGACAGAACAGTGCAAAACCTACGCTCAGTTGGTTATTTCGCCGCTGACATCCCCTCCCACAGATTTCACTACCCCCCTTCCCCTTTATCAATGTTGGTGAACTGTACCCTGATGACATGCAACATTGATCGGGAGGCGGGGGTTTTGTCCCGGTATTTTTTTGCGAGGAGTGTCCGGGCCCTGTACTACTATTAAGGGAACAACTACTGTTACTACGTTTCAGCGGAGACTGGTTTGTTTCCCTCAACTTGGGTGTGGAGGGAGTTGGGTTTTCGGGCGTTGAGTACATTAGGAGGGGTGGGCTGAGTATTATACTATTGGTCATGAATATGAATTACTTCCCATCATCCTTGTAGTGTTTCGGTACTGCTGCGCTATTTATGACTTAGTGCGAGGATGTTCTGGTGTAGTTTCTAATGGGGAATGATGCCTAAGCGCATGGTTAGCCACTTTAATCCTCGTTTTTTTCCACTGCAATTTGACTACTTTGCATGCTTTCAACTTGGTTTTGGACTGAATAGATACATCTACCTAGTTCCGCCCATATTTTCAATTGGTGGGCCATGATTCCAAAAGAGAGAGATGAGCATTCCCTGAATTGCCTTTTAATTTTTATTGCGCATGGTCACCTCCATTCAATTATTTTTGTCTGCTTGAATGACCGTTAATGCTCACCGCCTAACCAGGGGGTGAGACAACATAGCAGGTTCTGAACCTAATATATATCAAGAATAAGGAATACATATCCTGTAATGGAACGGAAATGTTTGGACATTGTGTGATTTCCCATCACCTCTATATAGAGTGTTCCCACTGAGTCCCAATGAGGCATGGGGTCCAGAAGCGGTGGACAGCTTCGAAACATGGGGGGAGAAGGGTCCAGACGGGGTAGAACTCCACCTACCTACAATAAACCAAACATGCTCAAACTTATTCAGACGATTTGAGTAATATTTTACTTTGGGATTTTTTTTTTTCATTTTTCTTTTACAAATGAGTCATTGAAAACTATGACACCCCCCCCCCTATCGTGGGCTCACCTCCGTACCCCTTTTCTTGGATATCGCAACTGCTACAAGAAATCCCAAAGCCATCCCCAAACACCGCACCTTTGTATCAAATTGTCCGCCCATTCTAAAAAAAAAGCGCCAAGCAGCATTCAACACTCCGACTTATACCGCTGGATACAACATGGGTCTGAATATATTTGTACAGGGCTCGGACAATCCTCACAAAAAATGTTGGGACAAAACAGTGCAAACGTACGCTCAGTTGTTAATTTTTTGGTGCTGAACATTCCCCTCCCTACAGATCAATAACCCCCTTTCCCAGCAATCATTTGTTTGATCGTGGTAGCAATATCACATCAACATTGATCGGGGGAGCGGGATTTGTTCCCCAGGTATTGTGCGAGGATTTTAGCTTGGCCATGAACCACTTACAGTGCTGAATGTAATTGCACTGCACAATGCAGACTTACGCATATGTGCTAGCTTTTCAAATCGGTGAATCTTGCAACGTGCCGGCCACTATGACACTCCCCTCCTGGGTGCACATGCCGGAAGGCTAGACTTGCATCCGCCCTTCCAAAATAGATGGAACAAAACTGCACGTACTTGCCAAACCCCCCGCCCCTCCGATGCAATGTTGACTTTTATTAGTGTCATTCCATCCCTTAGAACAATTCCCCAACATTTGAAACGGGGGGGGGGTGTCGTTTCATGGCCTTCCAACCAAACTGACCGTCCCCAGCTCCAAATAACGGTATGTGTGGGGGAATATTTGTGCCAACAATTTTGGCAGGAAATTTTGTAGTTTTGTAGGTATGCTATGAATGAATGAGTGATCGTCCCCCTTATGTTTTGTGTTATTCGAGGTTAATTCTAGTCCTCCAGTGCCTAAACTGTGCCTGGTCTGGACTAAACTAAAGTACAGAGAATGTGGTCTGTGGTGCAGATTGGTGGAATTGTATTTTATCATTTAAGGTACATTTAGATTTTTGCGGGGACTTTTGTCACAGTCCTAGGCCTAAAGTTCCGGCAGTAATGCTTGATGCCGTGCCCCTTTTGTATTTAACAAAGATTATTTAACGCCAGTTAGTATGTATCCGTTCACATTAGCCCAACAACACTAGTGTAGTCTGTCATAGGAAATCACACCCACTTATTTTTTTTATCCTTGACTTTTAGTCACAGGAATCTATGCAGTCATGACAGTTTGCGTATGTTGTGTGGTGTGACTCTTGCTGTTTACACGACTACTCGACCCCACCTTTGTGGATCAAGTTCATATTGGGTATGGTTGGTTTCCCCTCATGAGTCATATCCTATTGTTTTGGTCAGATCAAGGTCCATCTGAATGTCAATGACCTTCAGGATCACTAAGCCTCTTGCTTTTTGATTCCTTGACGAAGTTCCAGAGGAATCCTATCAGTCCGTCGTGGGTGTGGGTGTGTGTATGTGTGTTGTGACTGGCCCCCGTGTTAACGTAACTTCATCAGGTCTGAGTAGGTCAGCTCCCATATTGGTATGTTTGTTCCCCATATGGTACGTAACCCTATTGTTTTTTTTGGGTCAGTCTGAGGTCGAAAGATGTCAAAGTCTGACAACCTTGTAAACACGATAAGTCCAGAATGGTTGGTCCGATCAAGTTGAAATTCCGTGTGTACAGCTTCTTATGGGGGTACAGGAACCCTAGTGTTTTTGGTTCAGGTCGGGAGTAATTTTGGTCAAATAGGACAATTTGTGAAAATCAATATTTTAGCCGAATTTTTTGCTTGTAACCCTATAATCAACCCCCGCCTGGATGAAGCTCTACTTGGTATGTTGTGTTTCCCCCATGATGAGTTACATGACCCTATTGTTTTGGGGTCCAGGTCAGAGGTCGTCTGAGGTCACCATAGTTCCAAGTCCAAAAAACCTTGTAAACACGATAAGTCCAGAATGGTTTGGTTCGACACGTTTGAAATTCGGTGTAGATGCCTTTCTAATGGGGAGTACAGGAACCCTATCGTTTTGGTTCAGTTCGGGAGTGGATTTTGGTCGAAAATGGAAAATTTTTTGAAATTCATATTTTAGAAAATTTTTGCTTGTAAAAAACGATCACTCAACCCCACGTGGAAATGGATGAGCCTCATACTTGGTATTTGTGTCCCCATGATTAGTACATGATCCCTATTGTTTTCGGTCAGTCAGCAGGTCCCCCTGAGGTCAAGAGGTCAAAGTCTGCCAAACACCTTGTAAAGACCGTAATTCAGAATGGTTGGTCGGATCAGTTGAATTTTGGTGTATAGCCTTCTTATGGGGATAACATGAATCCTATTGGTTTTTATGATTCCAGGTTCGGAGTGAATTTTTTGGTCAAAATGTGAAATTGTTAAAGTCCAAGATTTTTGGCCAATTTTGGGAAACAACGCTAACTCGACCCAACCTGGACGTATAAGCCCCTATTGGCATTGTGTTCCCGCATAAGAGTACATAAACCTATTGTTTTGAGTCAGTTCAGAGTCTTCTGCGGTCAACAGAGGACAAAGGTCTGAAATACTCGTGAAATGCTAAGTCCAGAAATGATGGGTCTGATCAGTTGAAATTTGGTGTAGAGCATTCTTATGGAGAGTACAGGAACCCATTTTTTGCTTTTTTGTGCGGTCGGGGGTGAATTTTGGGCAAATAGAAAAATGTTGTTAAAAGTCAATAATTTGGCCAATTTTTGGGTTGTAACACGATACCTCAATCCCTTCCCTGAATGGATGAAGCTCATACTTTGCAGTGTGTTCCCCATGATTAGTACATGACCCTTTGTTTTTGGGGTCAGGTCAACAAGGTCCATTCGTGACAACATAGGTCAAAGTCTGAAAACCTTGGAACACGCTCATCCCAGAATGGTTGGGTCTGTCATTTGAAATTTGGTCTATGCTTCCTTATGGGGGGAGTACAGGCACCCTAATGTTTTTGGTTTCAGGTCGGGGTGAATTTTTGGTCGAAAATAGAAAAATTGTGAAAATCTTATTTTTTGGCCAATTTGGCTCGTAAACATAAACTCTACCCCACCTGGAAGTGAAGCCTCTACTTTGGTATGTGTGTTCCCCATGAATTATAAATGAACCCTATTGTTTTTTTGGGTCAGGTCGAGGTCATCTGAGGTCCCTGAAGGTCCAAAGGTCTACAACTTTAATACCACAAGCCAAGAATGGTTGGTCTGATCAGGTTGAGATTTCGTGTTGTAGCTGGTCTAACTGGAGTACAGGTACCTATTTTTTGGTTCAGGTCGGAGGTGATTTTTGGTCACAAAATAGAAATGTTGAAAGGTCAATATTTTTGGCAATTTTGACTTGTCAAAGATAACTTGACCCCACCTGGATGATGGCTTCATGCTTGGTTTGTGAGTTCCCATGATGAATACATGAACCCTTTGTTTTGGGGTCAGGACAAGTTTCATTTGAGGTCACCATAGGTTCAGATCTGAAACTTTGAAATTTTTAGTGTGTAGCTTCCTTATCAGGGTATAAGGTGCCCAATTGTGTTTGGTTGGGAATAAATGGGAACTGTTGTCAGACGTTTATGGTTTCCATAATGAGTCTGGTGCAATCTCCCACTTGTCCTTTTTCTGGCTATAGGTTGTCAGAAAGAGTCAAGAATCACTAGCCTTTGGCGTTCTTGTGTTTATTTTGTTTTGTTACTGTTTTGCTACGTAATTTTATTGCTTACTTGAAATCTTGTTCTTCGCAATACTAAGTATCCTGAGGTGAATTGGTGCAGAAGTGATAGGGCCATGAGAAAACATAATACTGTGCAGCGTTTTCCCTACTCGGTAAAACAACACCCTCAATGTAAAACCCTGTGTTGCAAAACCTACTATGTACATGTGTTCATCTGCATCACGGTGTGTAAATTTTGATGAGAAGTATACCTCATAGAAACTCTCAACACATTAACATTTCTACAACGGCATTCATATTCTTTTCATTCTGATCATGACTTCAGAATGAAGTTGTTGCTACATTTGTTGGTTTGTTCAATTCTCATTTTGAGACTTTTCAAACCTTTTTTGTCCTCCATATATTATTCATACTGACTAGCTGTAGCCATGGGGCCGACAAAACAAAATTGTTTATGTATGTAAACTTGACATTTCAGCCTCGGCCCTCCGGAGGTGTAAGCCTCGGCCTCAGGTGCGGCCCTGGCCTCGCCCTCGAAGGTGCGGCCTGGCCTTGGCCTCGGATGCATCGGCCTCGACTATAACACTGGTACCTGGTGAAGGATTCGCAGCTGACCGTACGGTTGCAGTCGCAGGTCTGGCATCCTCCTGCTGTTCCTTGAATAGGATCGATCCTCTGCTCTGCCCATGAAATAACAATGAAACTAATAAAAACAAGCAATCCCTTAAGTTGAATCACACACTCCCTTTCTATGTGAGCTAGAGTGTTATAAAACAAGAAACACACAAACTTGTCGCGATTCTTTTGCCATAAACTGAACATGGCTAGTGCTACCAGGCCCAAACCGGAAACTTTTTTACCCCTATTAGATATTGTCGGTTTATTTTTGGGGGGAAAATTTCCTTTCTAAATTAGTCGCACACTTGGAATTTCAAATATTATCCTTTCCCTTCTCTGCCCTTCCCTTTCTTCCTACTACTTTTGTGAAAAACAAATGCCTCCCCCATTCACCAAGTATTATTCAATTCTGAGAAAGCTTGGAAAATCCGAAATCTCAATTTGACCTCCGGTGATTTCAAAATGAACCTGACTTTTGTCATGAACAAATGAAGTCATGATGGAGGGAGGTGGGTTGGTATGGTGCTGTTTCCCGTTTTTGTTTGTGTTTTGATTTTGTGTTCCTTGGTCCCCCGCGGTGAGGGGGTCTTAATACATGTACCGCTATTGCAAACATGTATCAAACAGGGATGTGCGGCCTTCACCTACCTCCCTGGTATTTTTCAGTCTTTTCTTCACAGTGAAACCTATCAGGGGGGCACTCCACCTCCACACACTGCCATATACACTACAGTGGTTCCATTTGAAATTACCTTTGAATTGGCCTACTTTGTTGTTGAGAATGCCCATAAATAAGTTTGTCATAGGCCACCGGGATTTAGGGTATGCATGGCTACACTTGAAGCTTAATACACTATTAAACATTGCATATTTTATCGGTGTGGCCTTTGAGACTGCACGTGATAAGCCACAAAACCCCTTTTGACTATAGGACAACATGGTTGAAGGATAGTACTGCCTCATTACTGCCGTGACACAGGACACTATCATTCCCTGTCCAGGACATTGTGTGTTTAAGGAAAGGTGGACAATGGGAGTCATACAGGTGTATTTACAGTAATATCTACACACTGTTCACGGGGGGCCTCTGAAGGTGCAGGTTTTCTCAAATTGGGTACACAGACCCCCTGCCTGAGGGATATTTATAGGGGCACTGGGCACAATTTTATGTCATTTTTTTTTATCTTGACAACAATCCTCAATTTGCTGAGTGGGCTTGTGGCCACACAAAAATATTAAAAAAGTTCAAACGATATAAAGGCTCCCATGCATTGCAAAACTACTGCAGTTCGCCTAGACGAACAAACTTTCTATTTAACATCCCTCTAAAAGTTTTTTTTGTGCCAATGTCAATGTTCAACTTGACACATTCCAGTGTTTTCAGCCTGTCTTGACCTTCCACACATGTGCAGTCCCTTGAGATAGCTTTGATAAGTGTTGTATTCCCTTAGTCCTAATTCACTTTATGCTTGTCCCAACAAGACAATCTGGTCATCACAAAAATTTCACTCATGTCACAGGTCAAAACGAGGTCACAAGCCCAAAAATGAGGCCCCAAGTCGTCAGCAGATGTAGTTTCTTCCAACGAACAAACCTCTCCTAACATCCCTCTAAAATGTTCCGTTGCCAAATATATGAGGATTTGTCCTATGGTGGCCTTAAATTTCCTTGACCCAACCATAAAAAACAATTTGGTTAATCCTCACCATACGTGCAACCCACATACCTAATTTTGAACTGATACATGCTTTGCGTTTTCGTTAGATATCGTGATGACAGCTTTTGAACTTTGCCCTTCTCGTGACCGTGAATGAACCTTGAACTGGCACACAAAAAAAATAAAATAAACAATAGGGAATATCCTCTCTATATGTCCAGCCCACATATTCAATTTGAACTTAACTCCATGCTTGCTTCTGTAGATATGGGCTGACAACCTCTTTGTCACCCACACATAGACGCACGTTGCTTGACTGCATAATTCCTTTTACCTTCGGCAAGGAATCAAAGGTACGAGATACCCTAGGATCATTTCTGTCAATATCCTGCTTGCTAATTTTGCCTTCTAGCTTCTCACACGGGCGGACCTTACGGCTCCTCCCTCGCCGGGCCGGGGAGGGACCCTGACCCAGGGCTGATGTCTTCACCGGAGTCCTGGAGCGACTTGTCCCCGCGGGCTCATTCCCGGATTTGCCTGCCCTTGATTCCGGTTATCCCGCCCTTTCGAGGTTGGGGTCTTTGTCCCTTACATCACATTTTCATGTTTGCCTTTTTTTCCTTCGTCCCTCTCCTTTTCTTTCTCTTTCGTGCTTTTGCCCCCCCCCCCCCCCCCCCCCCCCACCGACGATTGTTCACTTTGCTCCCCGGCGAGGGTCTACTTTCCCCAATTGGGTTGTTCACTGGAGGGGGAGCCGGGGTCTGTCCATATGGACCCCCTGTTACTAAAGATGACATGCTATTTCCGCGGAATGAGCTGCCGCAAACGCGTTTGGTAGGGACTTTGCAAATTGCGGCTTGTGTGTGATTACCCCCACCCAGCAGTAATACCAGGGTGCTGCTGATTAGTGGTGGCGACATTCTGCGACGTATCTGCGCCTGCGCTTGCGGATTTAGTCGATGGCTAGCTTTATTGTTCAATCCCGTAGCCTATACATGTAATTTTGACCTTCTCAGTGTTTTCGTTTTTATTTTTTTTATTTTGGATTGTATTATTGCTGCCATCTGCGAATCTTGAAATCAATCGCTTGATGAGTTTTATATACTTTTTCACTTTTGTACCCCGTGATCTGTTATTAGTGTGGAGTATGCCGCATTACACATCGGCACCTCTCAAGGGACAACTTGCAGGTTGGATCAAACAGGGGAGAAGGAAAACTGTATATTAGGTCCGAACCCATTCAACCGATGTTCCTAGGGGAGTAATTGGCCTCAAAGGTTTGCTTGGTCCATCCATGTAGAGAAAATTGGGGAAAATCCATTGCGCAATAACGCATGACGTCCAACATGACAGCCCGGGAAGTAATGTCATTATTTATTGTTTCATTTTGTTGAATACGTTCGACATCAAAGTGCTGTTATATGTTTCTCACTAAAGTAACTATCAGCACCTACCACCCCACTACAGCAATCCTCTCCACAGACTAATGCTTTTCGAAGTGGAAGTGATGGTGAATTTCAATGGAAAACAAAGATGTTTGCAGGTTGTACATATTTTTATTGCATGTCCTGCATAATGCGGAGCCTTTTAGACTTGCGCAATGCCACAGGTACAACTTCAAAGGAGGTAAAACCGTAATGGACGCTTCCAGTTTTTTCTCCAGACTAAGATAGTAGACCTCTCTTGTCGGCGTTGTCCTTTGAATCCCAGCCCTATGATTCGTATTTATGGTGTTACGCAGATTCTGCCACTCTAATAGAATCGGCCTAATACCGTGCAATCTCGTGACGGAAACCTCGTACGGGCGTGGCGTGTGAACGAGACCCTTTACCCTTTCAATCGATGGCCATCGCCTGCACTGTGGTACGGAGACCGGATCCTATGCCATGATGTAACAGTGAGATGACAATTCATCCTCGCGAGCTGCCTCACCAATACACGTCGGCGAACTGTGGAGATGAAGAATGAATATCGATGTTAATTCCCCAATTTGATGATTCACTGTTAAAATAAATGTTAATAACAAATCTCCTTTTGATAGCGCTCTTCCAGATCGGAGCACTTGCTCGAAGCGCCTTACAGAGATACATCCTCTCGCAAGTCAACCTCCCAGGGGTACCCACACTATACAGTGGATGGCGTATGAAAGTTCAGGGATTGATTTATTAATTATAATATATAAATTGAGAGATTTGGATAAGTTATAAGATTATATAATATAATAAATTATTGATTTCTAAATTTTTGTATTTATTGATTATATGGATTTATTTTATTTTTGAGATATAAGCCATAGGGATTAATATAATTAGATAGTTAATTAAATTTATTATAATAATAAGCCATGATTCAAAAACCATGCGGAAGAAGGCATCGGGCTTCCAATGGGGCCCGAACTCGCAATCATGTTTGTAGGTCTGGAAGCTTGTTCTTTTTTTTAAACCCGCACTGAGCAATCCGTCATGAATGTACTATGGAAGGACCGGTGGCCTCCACTGATTCCACTTCATAATGCATTTTATGAGACACTGTCGTCTTTCTAATAGTTCACGGGGGAAAGAGCTACAGCGACGTTCGCATGACGTACCGATGGAGGGAATTTGCAAATTGCGGCTGTGTGTGATTACCCCCACCCAGCAGTAAGGTACCGGGTGATGCGGATGAGTGGATGGCGACTTCTGCGGGCACGGCGCTGGCCTGGCGCTGCGGATAGTCGATGGCTAGCTTTATTGCGCCTCCGTAGCATATACATGGTAATTTGACTTCTCAGTGTTTCGTCCATTTTATTTGGATTGTATTTTGCTGCCATCTCTGCGAATCATTGAAATCAATCGCTGATGATTTATATACTTTTCACTTTTGTACCGCTTGAATCTGTTATTCTGTGGAGTCTGCCCGCAGTACACATCGGCACCTCTCAAGGGAACAACCGCAGGCGTGGATAAAACAGTGGAGAATGGAAAACTGTTAATAGGTCCGAACCCATTTCAATTACGATGTTCCTATGTGGAGTAATTGGCCTTCAAAGTTGGGTCATGTAGAGAAAATTGGGGAAAATCCCAATGCGCAATAACGCATGACGTCACACATGGACAGCCCGGAAGTAATGTCATGTATTTCATTGTTTTCATTTTGTTGAATACGTCTACATCAAAGTTCTGTTGTCTTCTCTCACTAAAGTAACTATCAACACTACCAACCCACTACAGCAATCCTCTACCCAGACTAATGCTTTTCGAAGTGGAAGTGATGTGTGAATGTCAATGGCAAACAAAGATTGTGTGCAGAGTTGGGACCTCATTTATTATTGAATGTCCTGATAATGGGAGGCTTTCTATCTGCGCAATGCACAGGTACAAACTTCAAAAGGACTGATAAACTTTCGTACTGGACGCTTCCAGTGTTTTTCCGCTAATATATTAGCCTCTCTTGTCTGCAGTTGTCACTTTGACCAAGCCCTATGATCGTTATTATGGTGTTACGACGATTCTGCACTAATAGAATCTCGGCCTAATCCATGCCACATCTCGTGACGGAAACCTCGTACGGGCGTGGTTGTGAACGATGACTTCTAACACCTTTTCATCGATGGCACGCCTGCCCCTGTGGAAACGGAGAACCGGATCCTCTGCATGATGTAACAGGTGAAGATGACAATCTCCATCCTCGCGAGCTGCTCACCAATACACGCTCGGCGACCTGGGAGATGAAGAATGAATATAGATTTAATCATTGATGATTCCCATGTTAAAAATAAATGTAATAACAATATTCCTTTTTTATAGCGCCTTCCAGATGGAGACGTGCTCAGAGCGCTTTACAGAGATTACTTCTTCGCAAGTCACCTCCCAGGGTACCCATATAGCACGTGGATGGCGTATGAAATTTCAGGAGATAAAAAAGGGCCATGTTCAACAACACTGCAGAGAGCCTCGGGCTTCCAATGGGCTCCGAACTACGCAATCAAAGGTTTTGTAGTTGGAGCTCTACCGACTGAGCCAATCGTCATCTGAATGTACTATAGGAAGGACCTATTTCCTACCTGATCCACTCATAAGCATTTTAATGGGACACTGTGTCTAATAGTCACGGGGAAAGAGATACAGCGACAATCGCATGACGTCACGATGGAGAATCGCTCAGAGAAATTGATATCGATTACGCGACAAATGCCCGACGGCTGTCTCCACAGGGTGTGAGAGTAGTACGAATTCCGCGTCAGGGAACGTCATGTGAACGGCACAGTCCATTATTCGCCAGGTATCGTGAGACGATAAAGCCTCCAGAACAATAAAACTATCTGGGGACGTCAGAAGTCCCTCAGCCTGTTCCCACTCTTGTCCCAAGGAACTGCGCTTTACTAAATCTGTACATGAAAGAGAAGAGCGCCTCAAACAAAAATTGGCGCCCGTACGGAACTCCACATTCGCGCTGATGCAAAATAATATATGCCCTGGCGATGGCGACCAGTATAAACTTCCGATAAAATCGGGTAAAGTGACCTTGGGAATTGTTTTGTATATTTTCTTCTTGGAGAATAACAAAGAAAATGAGCACAGTGATCCACGTACCCCACCCCTCCCTCTTCATCAGCTACTCAACAGGCGACTGGGAAGATGTTCGCCCCGGTCGCACCCACAACCCTATCATATGTGCCTTGATACCTAGAGACAACAGTCATAACTCATCCCTAAATAGAAAAAAAAAATCGGCGAATGACTGATTTGGAAGAGAACAAGGTCAATGGGACAACGTTTGTCGCCGAATTCTCTCGCGGCAATTCCAAGAATAACTTTAATAAAAACCGGACAATGAACAAAACATCTTTAACTGCGGGAGAGCAGCTCTTACAAGTCATCATGTCTCTCCGTCCGTTAGTTCGTTCGTGCGTTCGTTCGTCCGTTCGTTCGTCACTCCCTTCTGTTTCGTCACGTTCTTCATAACTTCAAAACCATACATGCGATCAGGTTTGCAACTGGTGGGTGGATGAAGTTGCTACTGGCTAGCCTTAGTTACATTATGTTCGCATAGTGTTATTAGATTTAATTTAAATCCAATTAATTAGCCCAAATTTCCAACTTTATAATTTGAGCTCTCTGACTTCCAGACAAGGTTTGTTACATTACTCAATCCTCTGATGAGCAGGTTTACCTTCCTCATCAGAAGGTCCAGTTCTGCAGAATAGTTGAAAAAAAACCTATTGGTCCAGGGGTGTGATTTGCGTTCATCGCATTCTCGCCCTAGTTACATTAGACCTGCCGCCACAGGATTTGTTTACAGTACAGCTCGGTCATTCCTGAGTGGTTGACCTAGAATGGGGGATTGCGGCCCTTCACCCCCCCCCCCCACCTAAATGCTGTTGATGGTAACTTGGGGAGTGGTTAACTAATTAACCATGAGTGTCAACAATGTTAGATATTCATGGCTCTGGGCAAGTGTGTTTACACTGTCCACTGCCACAGGTTAGGAATGGGCACTGATAGGAAATATTAGCTAATTTGGGAGACATGTTCCAAGTGCCTGCCATGTTATGACAGATGTCAGTAGAGGGTTCAGTGAATGTGACAAACAATAAATGTGAAATGGCGAAAAAAATGCAGTGTCTTTGCCACGAGAGTTTTGCTGTCCGCAGCTACCAAGACGTTCCGACTTGCGAGTTTAGATTAAAGGAGGCCTCATTCTCCAAGAGGTTTTTGCACGCTGTCTCGCCCAACAACGGTGGCGTTCTACGCCCCCCCCCCCCTCAGATAGGTCTTCTGGTATATATCCCTACAACAGTTTCCGACCTTCCGTCGGTGTAACCCTATCTACGCCACTGTCACCAATGCGTCGTCATGAAAATCAGATGCACCATTATAGCGAGTGTGGAATCGAGGAGAAAATAGTGATAAGTCGTTTCTCACCGGTACTGAATGGAATAAACCTCTCTCTTGATGAAAATTCCCCTCCGCGTCCAGAAACCTCTCCGGCCAGAATCTCTCGGGGCCTCCCACTGGTGCCCCTCGGTGAAGAGGATGTGAATTGGGTATCAGATAGATCCTTTCGGGACACGGAAAACCGTGGAAGGGTATATCGGAGGAAGCGGACATGCGGCAACTGCTAGTGACGCGGTACCAAGACGGAGTGTTTCAGAGATCACAGCCTCGAGATAAGGGAGGTCATCTCGGTCCGGAGTATCGTGGCAGGCGATTCGACAATGACTTCGTCGAGCTGGGCGCGCAGTTTTCCTCGATGTAGGGTTATTGAGCAAGAGGACGAAAAACCACCGGAAAGGGTTGTCGCGGTCGACTCGGTGCCGTCGGCAAAGAGGTCCACAATAGTCCAAGATATTGTTTTCGGTAAAAACCGTCTGCGAGATCAGAGCCCAGTTTATTCTATCTCGAGCAAATACGAATCAATCACATCCTTAACGTCATCTGAGGCGAGTTCTCCACTAGCTCTGTGATCCTGCTACTATAGCGTCGTGAAACTTAGTGTAGGTAGCCATGTTATCACTGAGTTTTGCCGCTAGCGGAGGGATATACTTGGTGAAGGGAGGAATGTGGACAGGCTCATACGCAATGTTCCAGTTTCCATGTTATCAGTGAGTTTCTGAAGAATTATCTGGAAAGATCCGTCGTTATAATCGAATCGCCGACCGAAGGAACCGACGAGATCAACGTTCGATACAGCATTATTCAGGAGGTGGCTGAGGTCAGGGGTTTCACTTCAAACTTAAGATGCTTCGGTAAGAAAGTTCGCCTCGGTCGCCACGCTTTCTTCGAACTTGCCTTGCCAACTCCAAACTCTCTGAAATAATGGGTAGATGAACTTTCTTTCTCTGTTCCTGCCAAAGACGTCCACTGGAAAACACCAAACCTCTGCCCAAGAAATCAGCAAGAGGAAACGTATTTCCTCACGAATCGTTAGGTGTTAGTAGCCGATACACAGATAAACAAGGCTCCGCCCCCAGTGTCTCGTCCTGGTTGCGCGAATCATTGGGGTTTCTTCTATCAGACACCATGCACATTTCAAGGCATTCCAATAGTGCTTTGAAATGTTGGTATTAGCTTTAGCATAAACGCTATAATCAAGTGACCCATTTCAATTTAAGGACTGATTATTGACCCTGTCTACCAAATGAGTTTAAAGTTTTTTATATGGAAATGTGACTTAAATGCCTACTTGCAAATTAGACGCAATTATATACGTGATTTCCATTGACCTATTTTCTAATTTGAAATAGCTCAGGAGCAATAGTGCCTGCACTTAATATGTGTCATGGGAATCCAATGAACAAATTAAACACATCAAATAATACCCCCAGTGCTCACATATATGTTAAAGTTATTTGGAATTTGGATTAACGGCAAACCATCACCAATATCGATTCTTTATTAACATCGAAGAAATTGCACTATGCAAATTAGACCCTCTGAATGCCCTCCAGTGCCTTAATTCTGAGGTTGAAAAATGTTTGGGGCTAGACAAAACTTGAATTAGGCACTAAATTCATGCAATGAACAGGTTGAATGACCTCCAGTGACCCTGAATCCAGGTTACAAAAGTTTCGGAACAAAAGGAAAACTATACCCACCAGGATTCATGTTACAGTACCAGTCTTGGAACTATAACCCCCTACTTGTCAATCACTTAATATATTTAATATGTCACATTAATATCTGCTATAAACCAACATAATATGTCTTGACCGCAACGATAATGAAAACATTGGAATCAAACGACTGTAATGGTTCCTCAGCTAATATGATATAACAGCCCTGTATTAATAACCAACCAGCAATAGCAGTTCCTGCCTATGTCTTTCAGCTGATTTGGCATTCCGATGCTATTTCACAACAATCATAACAGCACTTATCCTACCTTTTATGACATATCCTTTTCATGCAAATTATTCCCATTGATAATGAGCACGATGCCTCAACATATCAGCAATATCGCATACAGTGTTTTGGGGGTTGTTGCAGAAAATGCTATGATTTGGCAGTTTTTTTTCTGTCTAGACGGTACCGTTTAATGACCCTTTGATGACATAACGGTTCTCATGAAAAAAAGTTACCCCGATTGAAGGATATGCATTATGTCTCCAAAATGTCAGCCATCTCGCATACAGTCACTAGTCTAGAAGTTGTTGCCGAAAATGTTATAATTTGACAGTTTTTTTTTTTTTTTTTACCTTTAATGACCTTTCACATGACGGTTTTTATGAAAAATGCGTGGCTCGATGTGCTGCGCCAAGCCCCAAAAGCATTATGTAATCGATCCCCCACGGCGTA